>CAUYON010083492.1:0-32788 GCA_963573935.1 Arctocebus calabarensis
CTGGCCTTCCAGAACCTCTTCATGGCAGTGGAAGATCACCTTGAGTCGTGTCTGCCAAATGCAGGGCCTCATCCCAGAGCGTGCAGCGCGAGAACACCTCCCGGGATCCCGTAGCAAGGTACTGCTATGGAGAAAGCCCCCGGAGCTCTCCCCGCCTGGCGGGCACCGCAGACTTGCTCCAGCGTGGGCGAGGAGGCCGCGCCGAAGAACTTGCCCTTTGCAGCCAGACTTAGAGCTCGGGCTGGTCCACTTGGAGAAGACAAAGGCAGCATAAGGAAACCTTGGCTTTGACCACTTCTTGGGTTGTAATCTTTGACTTCACTCGCCACCCATGCTTACCAGATGGAACTCTTCTGTTAAACAGCTTGGAGCCTCCAGCCAGTCCCATTCAGGAAAGATAAAAACTGCAGGCTCAGCGTGTGGTGGTGGCGTTCTTGGATGACCCAGCCTGGTATCTGCATCTTGGATGACCCAGCCTGGTACCTGCAAAGGGACCTGTGACTTGTGTTCATCAGGGGCCAGGCGTTCACTTCCAATTTTGACCCAGGCCTTGTCACTGTAAAATTATTTATTGAATTCCTTTGGAGTATTGGGGAAATTATGATGTTTTATGTAGGAAAATGTCTAACCATTCTACTTGAATATATTCAAGGAAATTTAAAAAGAAAAAAAGAGAGAGAGATGAAAGGCCTACTTTTCATGACTAGATAAGCTATTCCTCAAGGCTATCCACTGCCTTATTTCCCAAACAACATTCTTTCTTTCTTTCTTTTAATCAAATCATAGCTGTATACATTAATGCATTTATGAGGAATACAATGTTTTGGTTTCATATGCAATTTGAAATACAACGAACTGGTTAACATAGCCTTCACCACACTTTCTTAATTATTATGTTAAGACATTTATACTCTACACTTAATAGATTTGACATATTCCCTTGCCCTCAAACTCCAAGGCCTATAAAGGTACTTTGAAATGCAATGCTTTTTATTCTATAATCAAGTTATTTTTCTTATATGAAGAAATTTAGTCGTTATTTCTATCCAAAATGAGAAATCCCATATTTTCCTAACTATATATGTTTTCTTAATCTGTTACTGCAAATTTCATTCTTCTTTAGAAGCCACAGGGCTCACTGGAGAAAGCAAGCTGTAAGTATTCCCTCTGTGAGCACAACCAGTAATTAGCTTTTTTCTCTGTGGTGCGCCCTTTAGCTGTTTACTTTTTTTTTTTTCAGCATTAACTGAAAGTTTTATTAACTAGCTTGAGAGAAAGATGTCTGTTTTACTAGGGTGCACTTGGAAATTTGAAATTATGAATATGCCTAGTACACAAGCACATTAGGATTTCAGTAAAATAAACTATCATCTCAAATAAAATTATGATTGGTACTAATGTGTTATTAATGGTTGACCTGAAAATAAAATGTCTGTATTCCATTAGCATAGAACAATAGCAGAGGAAAGTTTAGGGAGAACCAGCTGGCGTCCTGACGACATGAGAGAACTCCCGCGTTACTCCTGCAGGACACCGTGGATTTGCAGTCTGCTCTGGAAATTTCCTTTTCACAGAATGAACTGCAAAGGATATGCAAGACCTCCAGAGAATGAGAAAGTAGATCATGTGCAAACAGATGAAAACATTTCTCCAGCCAAGCAAATATTGATACTGCTAGGATCAGAACTATCATTGCTGCATGACCATTAATTTCAAAGAAAGGTCAAATTGCAGATCTCAACAATATCAGGAAGGCAAGAATGAAATGGAACTTTGAAAATAACCACAGAAAAATGCTGCAAGCAATATTTTTTTTTTTTTTTGAGAAATCAACCCAAGTGTTAAATTGAAAACAAACAAACAAAAAAAACTCTGGTCAAATAATTGTAACTTCTAGTATGTTTCAAGTTATTAATACTATCATAGCAATACATCTACCAAGTTGTATTACCAGTATTTAGGAGGTACACAAAAAATATATATTAAATAGCTTTCTGTCACTCTTCATATAAAACATAAGATGTAAACTCTGGAATCTCAGAGAAAGTATTATCGTGCAATCCAAAGTTAACAATTTAGGTCAACGCATGCCTCATTTCACGTGAATGGGATATTAAGAGGAAAATTCCAATAAAAAACAGGATTAGTTCTATTTTGACATAAACATTAGCTTTCTCAGCAGATTTTATAATCTGTGGCCTCTCTATTCAAAGGATACGTATAATTTATTAAATATGCAATATTTTGTATACAGAATAAATGGTTGATTTTTAAAGGCATAGTAATTGCTAATGAAAGGGAACTATTTTTGGTCTTGGGTCACAGGAAATAGAAATTTCACCAGGAAAGAGCCACAGAAGGCTTCTCTGTCCATCTCTACCCCCAAAGCAAGGGGGCTTGTGTAAGTAATGAGAGTCTAGAGTTCAGGAAAGGAGGGATGAAGGTGGAGGGATGGAGCAGGGCTCAAATATGTTGCATTCATAAAGATCTCACACAAAAACTATTACCCGGGTTTCCCCAGACTTTCTCTAGGGATTTCATCTGCTCTTAAGAACCCTAACCTTTATTTTCATCTCCTCAGGACCAGAGGAATGAGTTATGTGAATGGTAAGACATGCCACTGGTCATAATTATCTGCCATGGAGAACAGAATGGTCTCTTAAATCTGCTTCAGCTCTGATCTGGCCTGTCAGTTTGTGTGCAGTTTCTACTGATAGTCAAAGGAGATGGGGAGCTTGCCATTTCCCAGCCTCTCCACCTGCAACTGAGTGGGGTCAACTGGGTTTCTGTCCTCAAATTGGGTTGTGTGTAGGTGTGTGTGTAGTGGGTGAAGGAGTGAGTCAGGACATCTCAGAAGTATTGTTAATAGAGCCCACAGTTACCTAATGATTATAATCTGTGGCCTCTCTTGCATAAATTTATAAAATATGCAATATTTTATAATCCTATTGAACAAAAAAGATTTTTAAAAGGGAGATAATAAGCTACTTGAAGTAAGCCAGCTATCATATAGTTTTGGTCATCTTTGCTTTTAGCATTCTCTTCATAACAATGACTTGGACATAGTAGAAGTTCAACTCGTGAAGTTGACTACGTAGAGACTCTTATGAAGGCTGTAAGTGACAGTACTTATTGGTTAATTGTTTTAGTGTTTAAGAATCACTTTGACGAAAGAATATTACTTTTGGGGCCAGTAATAAATTTATTACTAGTCCTTAGGAATCATCATGCAAAATTTGTTTATCAAAAGGGAAACAATATCTGATGAAATTTCTGGACACGTACCATTTTCGTTACATGTCATTCATGTTAGGGAACCTTTGGAATGCAAATATTTGCCTTCTCTTTTAAAGATTCATCCTCAATCTTAAAAATAAATGAAACACAAGTTAGGTTTTGTATTTGTACCCCATAATTGCACTAATGTACACAGCTATTATTCAATAAAAAAGAAAAGAAAAAGAAAAAAAAGAATAAATGAAGCACACTTGCAGAGGCATATCATATAGGTTCAAACAATTATCTTCAAATCATTTTCAGAAAAAAAAGGTATAAAGGAAATTTCCTTTACCTTGACTTACCTCAAGTACTTCAAAGTAACAATTCCAGACTCAGCACCCGTAGCATACTGGTTATGGAGCCAGCCACATACACCCAGGCTGGCAGGTTCAAATCCAGTCCGGGCCAGCTAAACAACCATGACAACTGCAACCAAAAATAGCCAGGTGTTGTGGCACCTGCAGTCCCAGCTATGTGGAACACTGAGGCAAGAGAATCACTTAAGCCCAGAAGTTTAAGGTTGCTGTGAGTTGTGACAACACGGCACTCTACTGAGGGCAACACGGTGAGACTCTATCTCAAAAAAATAAAAATAAAAAATTAACCACTCCAGAAAATATTCACAAGATGATAAACTGTCTCCTTTAGTGCTTTCTTCATTGCATTGTCTCATGTTTCACCCATCATCACTTTCTAAATAATTTTATTTGCATTTCAATCAAAACTTATTTAAGTAAAGAAATTCATTCAAAATTTCTTTTAAGAATGACTTTAAGCCATGACCATTAGAATCACATGGCAGAGTTGGTTACATTAGAAGATGAAAAAAATGCTCAGAAACTGTCTCACCTACCTGACCTCGAGTCTACCAGAGATTATAAACCAATGCTTCATTGACTGATGTGAGCTAATTTTCCTACTAAAGATTTTTGAACAGGGTGGCACCTGTGGTTCAAAGGAGTAGGGCACTGGCCCCCTATGCCAGAGGTTGTTAGTTCAAACCCAGCCCCAGCCAAAAACCACAAAAAAAAAAAAAGATTTTTGAACAATTTTGGTGGCTTAGTGCATTAGTTTTCTACTGCTGAGTAACAAATACAACACATTCTTACCAACCTAAAACAACCTGAATATGAGCTCATATTTCTGTAAGTCATTAGGCAGGTTGGACTCTGTCAGGTTCTCTAATCAGCATCTCACAAGATCAAAATAACAATGCGGGCTGGGGTGAGCTCTTATCTGAAAGCTCTTGGGGAGAATTCGCTTACCTGCTTATTCATGTTGTTGGCAGAGTTCAGTGCTTGTGTCTGTGGTAGCCTTCTTGTGATTCCCCCTTCTGATACCAGGTGATTAGATCAAGGCCACCAAGATAATCACCATTTTGCCACAGTCCTGGCAGTTACTATGTTATCGCATTAACGTATTCCACTCACGTTCAAAGGGGAAAGGCCGTGGTGAGCCATACTTAGAATTCTGCCTACCACACTCACCAACATTTAAACTTCAGGGTATTTCATACCTATGTCCAAAAATCCCATTTTCTTAAAAAACAGAATACCAGTCAATGATGGTCAATTGGCTAGACCTGGTGACAGCCCCTTTCTGAGGAGACTTCTCTAGTTGAGTTTGCCATTCCCTATTAACATACCACCAGCCAGTTCCAGTCTGCAGATATTTCAATTTTCAGCAACAGCCTACTACAATAAAGAATGGCAACATGACCTTTCAGACAGAGCACATGTCCACATTTTCTACCTAAGTTTATCCAAGGAACTAATCATCGGAGCGATATCTGCCTTCAAAGACACTGAGACAGTCTCAAGCTAAGCACGGATCTTCCTTTTGCCTCTCAAGATGGATTTGTGTAATAAGATTTCAATACACTTTGTAATTCTGAGCATGTACTGTCTTTGGTCTAATAAGTGAATAAAACTGCACAAATTAAGTGCTACCGTGGAGTTAGCCTATGCAAAGGACACAAATGTACTCTCAGTGGACAAATGTCTTCCCAAGTAATCATGCCAGCAGCAGAAAATGGAATCTGTCATAAAAAATAAACTATCCAAGTCTTGCCATGTTCACTCAGCTTGGCACTAAATTTCATTTTTCTTGTTCTTCAGCTGAGAGCCTAAATAAACACTTATAACGCAGTCTGAAAGATCACAGTGTTCATCAAAGTTGGATTCTACAGCCTCAGAATGCGGATGTATGAAACCTTGGCAGTTGGGAGGCCCGCCGCTCTTTTATGTGCCAATTTCCCTGATCGCACACTCATTCAGTTAGGTTTTCCAGCTTCAGGAGGCACAAAGGTACAGATGGAGGCAGTGTGAAACCTGCAGGCTGCATTGTTTTGGAGACTGTGAGAAGAGAGGCTGGGGTGCATAAGGATGGAAGTAACAGAATTGCATAAAATTGTTATGGGCTAGATTGTAGGAGGCCTACATTTGAAAATTATCTTACAATGAATAGAAAACAGTTTTACTTAGAGCAGCAGAAGAATATAGCAGTTAAAAAAGAAATAATACAGCATTTAGAAAGCACAGCTTTGGAGCCACATTCTAGGGGTTCAAACCCCGCCTGCTATACTTTGAGTGGATATATCCCTCCAAAATTCATGTTGATGGTAGTTAGAGGCGTGGTGGCCTTTTGGAGTTGATCAAGTCATGAGACTGGTGTCTTATAAAGGAATTAGTGCATTTAGAAATTGGGCTGGAGAGAACTAGTGTTCATTCTGCCACGTGAAGACACAGCCTTTATCCCCTTCAGAGGACAGAGCAATCAGGTGCCCTCGTGGAAGCAAAGACCAGACCCTTACCAGCCACCAAACCTATCTGTGCCTGGCTTCCATGCCTATAATAAATGTCTATTATTTATAAATTACCCAGTTTATGGTATTTTGTTGTAGCAGCAAAAATGGACAAGATGCCACCTCTGCCATTTACTAGCTATATGACCTGAGGGAAGTTACATTGGTAATCTACATCTTAATATCTTCGTATAAAATGAAAAGTATAATCTTAATATACTCATGGGAGTTAGAACATAGTTCCCATCCCATAAATATTAGTCATCATCATTACTTCCACTATCCAGGTTCTGGCTGATACTAAGGTTTAAGAAAAGGCAAATAATAAATCCTAAATTGAAGTTCTTGAAAGAAAACACAACTTTTACCCTTCTTAGTAGACATTTAGAGTCCTTTGTAGCTATCAAGAGGCAGGCGCTGTGGGTCTCAGTTATAGGAGTCATAAACCAACCTTTCCTTCTCTCTGATTTGGGTCTAATGTTTACACAAGGCTTACCGAATTATAGTCTCCATCTCTCTGAGTCTGCTCTCATTACTAACTTATTTCCTTATTAAATGTTTCTTTCACAGTTAAATTTCCTGAAAGAAAGGGAGTAAGTGATTTCCCCAATTACCATTAAATGTGGATGTCACAGTCCAGGTGGTTTTTCTGCCACGCCACTTCCCAAACTCCTGTCCCACTGGTGCATTGGCTGCCTTTGAGTCACTCTTGCCTGGTCCATCAGCGATGTCCAGAGTGATCAAGAAAATACTCATCTTTGTGGTTTCCCTTTCTTCCTGACCGCCAAGAAATGTTGCTTAGTAGATTGTTTTGCTGTCTCCTCTGCTCTTAAGGTCACTGGTGCCTTACTCTGAGATGACTAAGAATCTATGAATGAAAAAGCAGAGGGGACAAAGGCTTTACTGCCAAATGTTTCAACAAAACTTGTGGGGGAAAAAATAGTGAACGGACTTCTTTGGGGTCCCAGGCCTAAATGAAGGCATTTGTGACAGCACATATGGTGGGTAGAATGGGAGAGGAAGAGAAAGTGGCTCGTGGAATGGCAGAGAGGGGGTAGAGCATTCTTTTATCCAAGGTTCTGGCATTAGTGACCAGAGATGGAGGGTTTAGTAAGAATTGTATTTTTTTGTACTTTGAGAAATCAGATAAACAGCAGAAACCTCATTAGAACTGTGCTTCTCTCATTATGGCACTTGCCTTATCCTAACTATGTGGGCACAGCTTAAATAGGATTATGTAAGGGACCGTCACAGAGGAATTTGGCATGGCTGTCACTTTGAGGCGTCCCAGCAGGGAACAGTGCAGGTGGGCTCTGCAGCAGTAGATCCTGGAGTTCCAAGCGCCACGCTGTTTGCTTTACCTTCTTTCAGAGCATAGCATATGTCCAATTTCTTGGGAAAGAGGAAAATTTTTAAATGATGCAATTACATTATAAAATAACACTTAGGAAGTTACAAATGAATTTTAAAAGGCATGCCTTTTTAAAATCAAGAAACTTTAAGGTAAATTCTTGCATGTAGATTGCATGTGGTTTCTAAATATGTTCTCAAGAGATCATACCTTTGTTCTAGGAAATGGAGAAATGATGAAAACCTTAGCTCCAAACTAAGATTGAAATAAGTTCAAATGCAGGCTTTTCCACCTCATTCCTTTTCTTTAGATCAGTTAATGTGTCTAAAGTAGATTTAAATGAAGCACACAGATTCCTTAATATTCTTTCCTTCAAGGATTAAAGCCTAATCTTTGGGCTGGATGTAATGATACACTTATAATAAATAGATTAAAGAAGAAGTGACAGTGTGTGATTTTGGAGACTGTATCTTTGCGCTCTCTCTTGAATGGTGCACTTAGGAGCATGGGTTACATGCTCTGGAGGAAACCAGCTGCCAATGTTGTGGGCTCACCTGGAGCAGCCCTGTAAAGATGTCTGCCTGGCCAGAAGATAGGCCTCCTGCCACCATCTAGCAGGGCACTGAGGCCTTCCACCAACAACCATGTAAGTGGCCACATTAGCGCCTATCTTTCAGTCCCGGTAAAGCTTTGGCATGAATGCAGTCCCGGCTAACATCTTGGTGGCAGCCTCATGAGAGACCCAGAACCAGAACCACCCAGCTAAAGTGCTGCTAAATTCCTGACCCATGGAAGCTGTGAGAGCTAAATGTGCTATGTTCTAATTTCCTAAATTGTGTGGGCAATCTGCTATGCCACAAGTTGTTTGAGTAATATTTTGGAATGGTGGAATTTGGTGAGAGTTTAGAAAAAAACTAAACAGGCCATTACAGTAGCCTCTAGACACATGTGGCTATTTAAATTTAAATTAGTCAATAAACAGTCTGGTACAGATGTCTTTGTTATAATGTGATTTTTTTGGTCTTCTAGGTATATACCTAGTAAAGGAATTATAGGGTCAAATGGAAGAATGTTTATTGAAGCCCAATTCATAATTGCTAAGTCATGGAAGAAGCCCAAGTGCCCATTGACCCACGAATGCATTAATAAATTGTGGTACATGTATACCATGGAATACTATGCAGCCTTTAAGAAAGATGGAAACTTTACCTCTTTTCATGTTTACATGGATGGAGCTGGAACATATTCTTCTTAGCAAAGTATCTCAAGAATGGAAGAAAAAGTATTCAATGTACTCAGCCCTACTATGAAGCTAATTTAAAGATTTCATATGAAGGCTATAACCCAACTATAGCACAAGAATATGGGGAAAAGGGCAAGTGTAAGGAGGGGAGGGGGAAGGTTGGGGTGGAGGGAGGGTGATTGGTGGGGCCACACCTACAGTGCATCTTAGAAGGGTACAGGCGAACCTTACTAAATGCAGAGTACAAATGTCTTCATACAATAACTAAGAAAACGCTATGAAGGCTACATTAAACAATTTGATGAAAGCATTTCAGATCGTATATGAAACCAGTACATTGTACCCCTTGATTGCACTAATGTACACAGCTATGATTCAATTAAAAAAAAAGAAAAAGAAGAAGAAGAATATGTTCCACCTCCATCCAGGTTAATACAAAGGGTATAAAATCTCCATCTTTTTAAATGGCTGAATAGTATTCTATGGTGTGCAAATATCCCGGCTTGGTCATCCATTCCTGGGTTAGAGAGCATTTAGGTTGTTTCCACATTTTGACGATTGTAAATTGAGCTAAATCAATTTCTTTTTAAAAAATATATTATTTTTATTTTTGCTCTGTGCTTTGAGAACAATAAGGACTAATTAGTTATTCTTATAATTGAATATTTTTTTACATTTTCACCATTTTCACTTATTAATTTTGTCAGATGGTTTACTGGGATATGTAGGGAAAGGACAGGAGCTGTCCCCCTGTCCCCTGTGACAGGTCAGGACATGCTGGGGGCTCCTGGAGGGAAAGGGAGAACAGGGTGTCAGGCTAGCCCTCCCTCAGATTTGTGTGGGGGCCCCCAGACAGAGAATGGTGGGGGGATGGGTCTACCCCTCTGCCCAGGGTAGGGAAGCTATGATTACTGGTTAGGGAATCACATCAGAAACAAGTTATGAACAAGTTATGTTGATCTTTTCCAACTCCCATATTAAGTAATTCTCTTGGAGAGAATTACACTGATAGCAACAAAATAATTTCAACAAACTTATATAGGAAAACAATGCAATGTAAGACATGTAGGAAAAAGCAGGGTATGGACTGGAAGATTGGCGGGAGTGCTAAGCAAAGAAAACATTCATGTTAAATCCGTACAACTAAGCTACCTACTGCCTCCTCCAGATTCGTGCCTGAAGGCAGAAGACAGTGGCCTTTTCCAGCACCAGCCAATCCTAGTGTTTTACAAAGGGGTGGCCAAAATGCAGAGAATACTTTGTAAATATTATGTAAAATTTTGTAATAACTGTTTTGTAGTAAAGGTATATTTAGCTATAATTTCCCATTTTCCCATACAGTGACTTCATGGGGGACTTTTGAGACATCCTATATTTCCCCCTAAAAGATGTCAAAGACTCTGGATGTTGCAACAGCAGATGAAGAACAAGTGAACAGAAAAAGGATTTGCCTCTAGAGGGTCCTCCAGTTCAAATCTGGAATCAAGAGCCAGACAAGGTGGCTCACATCTGTAATCCTAGGACTCTGGGAAGTTGAGGCAGGTGGATTGCCTGAGCTCAGGAGTTGGAGATGATCCTGAGCAAGAGTGAGACCTCTGTCTCTAAAACTAGGTGGGTGTCATGGTGAGCGTCTGTAACCCCAGCTACTAGAGAGGCTGAGACAAGAGGCTCACTGGGCATAGGAATTTGAGGTAGCTGTGAGCTATGACCCCATGGCACTCTATCAATGGCAACAAAGTGAGACTCTGTCTCAAAAAAAAAATAAAATCTGATATCAAATAACCTATTCAGATCCCAATATTCTGCTTGTGAGACATACTTTACGAGTGCAGGACTGTTTTTAAGCTGCTGCTTTGGGCCATATATTTAGAAAGATTTGGTTTCCTGGTTGTGTTATGGTTGTTTCTTCCTAGACAATAGTGGATGGATCCTAATACTTGGAATTAGGTTGGAGTTAAGCTGTTGCCTAAAGGACTAGCCAAAAGGACTGGCATTTGGAAGAAGCATTTTAGTATCAATTTAGGAAGAAAGGTGGTTCAAATAGCTGAGAGGTGAACAGATGGCAGTGCATGCTGGGAGTCCCTGGCAAAAAATCAGTCACTCAAAGGGGCCACTGAGTGGAATGCTTTTGTGTCCAGGTTGGAGGAGAAACAGAAAGCTGAAACTAGATTTGGCAGCATCTAATACAAAATTTATTAAAGAGGAATGAATCTGATTATAAATAAATAACAATTTCTCATAAATGTGCTCAATTTCCTCAGAGACTTTTCCTATAAGAGCTGAGGCTCTTAAATCACTATGCTCCAGGAATAGGAAATTCAGATATGACAGTGGAGTTTCAACTGTTCCATGTCAGTAAGCTTTGAAAAGATGGCAGCAATCTAAGAAAAATATCCAAACATGAAAAAGATATATTCCTTTCTAGTTATGACAAAATCACAGGAAAAAAATGTTGCATAGGCATGGTGTTAATAAAAGGTTAGGATTTTCTTGACCTGCCCATTAAGAAAACCGGACCTCTGGACAGTTCTAGAAAGACCCACTGGAAGCTATTGCCCTTTGTGGTAGAGGCTGTTTCTGCCAGATAATATGTGCTATCTAAAGGCAACCTTTGTTGCTTGGCTGGTCGCGCTAAGCACACTTCTGACAAGGATGCTTTAGAGGTAGCCACTCTTCTGCACCAAGCCAGTTTCAAACTCCTTCTTTGCCCAGTAACAGATGAAAGTTCCTTACGCACATTGGGGTTTGTCTCTAAAAGCTGTCTAATAAGACTTCTAGCAGATACCAAAGATGATTCAAATCCAGTTTGAACCATGCTTTAGGAACCAACTGCAGTCAACAATGGTGCATGTACATTTCACATAGCCAAGACATTGTAGGGAGGCCTTAAAACATTAGCTCTATTTTCAAGGAAAAGACAAATGTGTCTACTGCTTTTCTCTGGTTTCATCAGGTTGTTGGACCCAAGTAGAAAACTTCCATCATGTCTGTCTACTCCCTATCAGTCACCCATCTCCCTATCCCCAGCAGGGTACCTGGCATGTGCCATCTAATTGATGAAGGAGTGAATCTGACTATGTGGGACAGGGTATGCTAATGGAGGAGATCTCCACCAAAATCTTCTGATATTTGCCAGCTAAGAACTCTTGGGCCTAAATAGTCCAACAGCAGAAAGCAGGCCACTATAGAAAAAAAAATAATAATAATAATTAACATTTATTGAGTGATCATGGTATGCCAGGCCCTGCTAATAACCAAAGGCATCACTTCACATTTTCTTCAAAATAACTTTATGAGGTAGGGACAATTGGTATCTCCATGTTATAGATAAGAATAATGGAGAAAAAACATGAAGAAACTTGCTCAAGGTCTAACACAGACACATATCTAGTAAGTCAGAGAACTGGAAATCCAACTCCAGTAACAAATCCAGAAGATCAGCAATCTCCAGGAACCCCCAACTTATTCTGCACTCTAAGAACATTGGAGACCGATTTGGATCAAATCCATGCTGGTGAGAAGTACAAGATCTTTTTTTTTTTTTTTTGCAGTTTTTGGCCAGGGCCTGGTCTGAACCTGCCACATCCAGTATATGGGGCCGGCACCCTACTCCTTTGAGCCACAGGCACCGCCCAGAAGTACAAGATCTTTGATTCAACATTGAAGGCAAGACTGGACAGTGCTTTGTTTGGGGGGACTGTCCTGTGTGCTGTCAGATGTTTACCTGAATCTCTGGACTCTATTTACTAGTCAGTGTTTTTCAACCCTTTTTATCTCACGGTGAGATAAAACACTTGAACCTATAGTTAAACTTCCCCAGCACACTTAAATTATGTTGGTCAAGAAAAAAAGTAGGCTGGGCATGGTGGCTCACACCTTTAATCCTAGCACTCTGGGAGGCTACTGTGGATAGATTGCCTAAGCTCAGGAGCTCAAGACATGCCTGAGCAAGAGTGAGACCACCATCTCTAAAAAATAGCCGGGTGTCATGGTGGGCCTATATTCCCAGCTACTCAGGAGACTTGAGGCAAGAGGATCACTTGAGCCCAACAGTTTGAGATTGCTGTGAGCTATGACACCATGACACTCTATCAAGGATGACAAAATGAAACTCTGTCTAAAAAGAAAAAAATATACTTACTATACTTTGAACTTTATTCAAAAATAGCTTAATTGATGTTCTTTAAAAATTTTCAAGGCACACCAGTGTGTCACGGCCCACTGGTTGAACATCACTGCACTAGATGCTTCCTGTCTCAAGCTGTAACAGTCACAATTTTCACCATTATGGCCAAATGCCTTCAAGGGAGTAGTGAGAAAAGAAGCAAAATCACTCCCAGTTGAGAATCACTAGCTCAAGGTACTGAATACTCATCATCCCATAGAATATCATATTTGTTTTAAGCCCCGTGTAATTCCAGTATCATTTCTCAAAGTTATTTACAGAAGTTCTTTAAATACTTTTATTCAGCATTTCCATAGGACTGTGAATGCAGATGCCCAAAAGATGAGATTGTTCTAGAAATGAGCAGAGACTGAAAGGGGAGGTCAAATAGCAAAGAAGACAAAAGAAGACCCAAGGTGAATGAGAATTCTGTTCAATTACGCTCCTTCTCCTCTGGGTAGGGCCATGCTGCCTAAGGGCCTTGTTCTTCCCTGGATTTGAGATACCAACTAGGGGCTGGAGGGAAACTAGGGGCTGAAGTCAAAACTTCTGCTGAGATTCCTAGAAGCTTTCAAGGCTGAGGAGGGAAGGGTGGAAGCCTCCCTCATCTCTACTTATGTTTTTGCACATGGTATTCCCTCTTCTTGGAATGCTCCACTTCTATCTTCCCTTCATCACTTTCAACCGTAACTCCCAGGTCTAATACTCTGGTAAACATTACTAATAGAAATCAACGGGCTAAGGCGCCAGTCACGTACACCTGAACTGGCGGGTTAGAATCCAGCCTGGGCCCGCCAAACAACAATGATGGCTGCAACCAAAAAATGGCCAGGTGTTGTGGAGGGCACCTGTAGTCCAAGCTATTTGGGAGGTGGAGGCAGGAGACTCGCTTGAGCCCAGGAATTGGAGGTTGCTGTGAGCTGTGATGCCACAGCACCTATCCAGGGTGACAGCTTGAGGCTCTGTCTCAAAAAAAAAAAAAAGAAATCATCTTGGTGGGCACAGTGGCTCACACCTATAATTCTGGTCCTCTGGGAGGCCAAGGAGGAAGGATTATTTGAACTCAAAATTTTGAGACTAGCCTGAGCAAGAGTGAGACTTCGTCTTTACTAAAAATAGAGAAAGTAACCAAGTCTTACGGCAAGTGCCTGTGGTCCCAACAGCTGGGGAGGCTGAGGCAAAATGATTGCTTAAGCCCTGGAGTTTGAGGTTATTGTGAGCTAGGTTGATGCCACAGCACTCTGACCTGAGCAATAGTGAGACTCTGTCTCAAAAAAAAGATAAAAAGATAAAGAGAGAGAGAAAGAAAGACATTATCTTGTTTGTTTATTACATTATCTGCTGAATAGCTGTCTTCACCACTCCCCACCCACCACTAGAATGCATGCTCCATGTGGTGGAGACCCATCGTTCTATCCCTAATTCCTAGAAAACCATGACTGATACATAATGAGTGTTCAATAAATGTGTAAAATTAATTCACTAATTCTAGAAGCTACTTTATTCAAATGTTTTATGTGTCTCTCCATGAGCCACAGACAAACTACTCATGAAGTGATCTTTATTGGGCCATCATGACATGAATCAAAAGGAAGAGTCTTAAGAGTCGAGTCACCAGACGTCATATTATTGTACCTATGTCTGGACAGAGTGATAAAGGTATCCCAGTGACACCAGAAAATATTCCTGAACAAACTGTCGTCTGCCTGCCAAGATCTTCTTACCCTAGTGTGGGAATTCTGGTCTCCATATGACTCAGCAAGTCTTTGCTCCTACTGTGTACTCCACCCTTGTTATTCCTTCATGTGAGGAGAGTTTTGGGGCTTTGCCCAACTGACTCTGTGCTCACACTTCATTGTTTTGTCCTCTCTTCTTTCTCTTTCATGAGCTCTCTTAGGGAATAGAAGATTTTATGTGGGATGAGGAAAAACACAAATGTAATAGAAAAACAAAACTGTGAAAATAAATGTTCTTAAGGAAACTATGAAATGACTATAGGTTGATTCATCAGTAGAAACACATGGAAACAATCAAATTCAACAGTTAGGAAATGTGAAACCTCTTCAATGTTTTATTCAGAATTACATATTTGGCTTTCAGCAATTCCATGCTAATTGCTCAAAGACCAAGGAAATGGCTAATTTATTGATGAAAAGATTCATGAATCGTTCTTATAGGCTTTTTTTCTGAATTATTATTAGAGAAACAAGAAATAAACCACCTTAAAAAAGCCTTAAATGGATGTCTTTGCAGCCAGGAAAATTCCAAATTGAACTTGCATTGTATCCAAAGGCTGAAGCAGAAGTGATGGCAAAGAGCAGGTTGCTATTCTGACCTGGTCCTCTCAGCTTACTCTAGATGTGGCCATCACTATGCAGAAGGTCCAGTCACTTCTGACAGCCAGAAATTAGACATTACCTTCAAGTTTTCTTTCCAGTTTTTATTTCTAGTGTGCTGATGCTCTCCAGGAATAAGGGCCATAATCATACTATGTCAACGGACTTTGCCTGATTAATCAGTGATCCCCCAAAATACCTCCAAAAGTCGCACAGTGACTATAGCCAAACTCTTTTCACATCAGTATACATCAGGGCAACAAAATTACAGTCTCTGTGAGAAATCTTTCCTCTGCAGGTCCCTGGTCAGGCAATTAATATGCTCATTCTACCTTGTCTGTCTGTCTGTCTGTCTCTAATCAAATGAGTTACTCTTGCCTCTAAGGTCTTTAGATTTCTTTGGAATCATGAGCTCAGAAAACAAGCTATAGATTCTCTGATGCAACAACTCCATCTGAATATAAAAGCAAAATATCAGCTGTCAGCCTATGTTTGTAAAGTAGACCAAGAAAATAAGAGAAGTTTATAGATGCTAACCAAAACAACATTGACTTGATAGCTCTGACAGGATAAATGCATTAGGTGATATACTGTTAGAGTTAAACCTATATAGTCAAGCAATGCCAAAGGTCTTACTTGTTAAGCAAACATAAGAAAATATATTGCTAAATTTTGGTGTAATGAACACCATGGCACAAGGATGTACCATAGGGATCAGCTTTAGAGGACTGGCTGAACTTCAGGGGAAAAGTGTCTTGGCATTTGGTGAGCTTATTTTGTGGAAATAAAATTTGAAAAGATATCCAGAAACAAATGTCTTTAAAGGAAGAAAATTAAAGGGGGCATGTTGTGAGAGAAAAATTTTGCACCGAACACTTGTTAAAAGTGGCAAAAAACATATGATTCAAAACGATTATAATAGGGTGGCACCTGTGGCTCAGGGGGTAGGGTGCCGGCCCCATATACCAAGAGTGGTGGGTTCAAACACAGCCCAGGCCAAACTGTATCACAAAAAATAGCTGGGGTGTGGCAGGCGCCTGTAGTCCCAGCTACTCAGGAGGCTAATGCAAGAGAATCGCCTAAGCCCACAAGCTGGAGGTTGTTGTGAGCTGTGATGCCACAGCACTCTACCGAGGGTGACAAAGTGAAACTCTGTCTCTAAAAAAAATAAAATAAAATAAAAAATTTAAAAAATAAAACTGTTGTAATAGAAGAAAGATGATTGCAATAGGAGAGAGAGACTGAACTCAACTCCAAATTACAGCAGACACCTGGAGATTTATAACCAAGGAGGAGAGTGAAGACGTCAGTGCATGAAAATTTAGTAAGGATAAATGATTCTTCCTAAACTGACAAGCAGGACTATTTGCAAAAACAGGGCTCAACAGGCCAGATTAGAAGCCTCGATGATGAGAAGAGGGCTCAGTGGGGCCTGACTAAAGGCTGCTCAAGGAGAGAGTCTTTGTCAATTGCATTTGATTGCCCCACTGCCCCATATAAAGTTGGAGAAAATTTTATATGCATGGTTTATAAAGGTAAAAAGGACCTGGCAAAAGATATCTGCCCACCACATTACCAAGGGGCTTCCAGAGTCTGGAACGGGACGTAACATAGTAAGGGCATCCGAAAGCTGCCGTTAAGAGCACCCGAATGAAAGTGGTCTGAATCATGAGACAGCGGTCATGAAGCCAGGAATTTGTGGTGATCTTACTTCATCCATTCAACAGTCACTCAACAAGTATTTATAGAGAGTCTACCACACTGTAAAAACAATTTTTTTTTTGTTCTCATGGAGCATATATTCTGGAGGAAAGAAAGAGGCAAGAAAATATGTAGCTAGTCCGTGCGCAGTGGCTCAGGCCTATAATCCTGCACCCTGGGAGGCTGAAGCAGGAGAATTGCTTGAACTCAGAAATTTGAGACTCATCTGAGCAAGAGAGAAATTTGTCTCTAGTAAAACTAGAAAAATGAGCCAGGTATAGTGGCAAGTGCCTGGCAATTCAGCTGCTCAGGAGACTGAAACAGGAGGATCATTTGAGCCCAGGAGTTTGAGGTTGCAGGGAGCTCTGATGACACCATTGCACTCTACTCAGGGCAGCAGATGAGACTTTGTCTCATAAAAGAAAAAAAAAAAAAAGAAGTTCCAATTCAAATATATGTACCCAAAAGGATATCATGGAGAGAATTTGGTAGTATAGAGGGTGTGGTGTGATCTTAACATTAAGAGAGGCCAGTTGATTCAAGACCTACGTGAAATCAAGGAATAAACTATGCATTTCTAGGAAAGGGAGAGGGTAATGAAGACAATTGCCTGATTTTTGAACCAATCCCTGACTTAAGGGTACAGGCTGACTTTGCCAGCTCATTTCATATGCTCCTTTCTTCCTCCATTCCTCACTCAGGTTTGGGCTTCAAGATCCTCTCTTTGAGAAGCAGTCTCTGTTGTTTCTTTTCTTGTCTACGTTGGAAACCCTTTCCTGTGTCTTCACAGCATTCTATCTCCCCTGTCTAGATAGTTATCACAGTTCATAGCATAACTTGAATTCCTTGTTATTCTGCAAGGGCTGAAAAGATCTTCCCGTGCCACTCAACACTCTGCCTCTGGTCTCCAGCACGGCGAGGCGGCAGTGAGCTGCTGGGCATCAGCCCATTTAGATCCATACCCTGGCTCTTTCACTTTCTTCTGTGTGCCCTTGGGGAAGTTAGTCAGCCTCCTTGTGCCTCAGTTTCTTCATTTTTGGAATGAGAGAATAGACCTAAGGAGTGCCTGGCACCGACTCAATAATCACTGCCTCCTGCAGAAACATTTCAGCCCGCAGGCAGGTCTTCCTTCCCTAACTGCACGTCAAGGACACTGCAGGCCAATGAAAGGAGCATGAATTTCACACTCAGATAAAGCTGGTTCAGTTTGAATACTAGTTCAGTATTTTGTAATTAATAAACATATAAAAGTCTTTCTTTCAAAAGTTTGTTGAGGGTTAAAGAGAACATACTTAGGGGCCTGACATACAGTAGGTACTCAACAATGCTTATCCCACCATCACCTTTACCCACACTCATTTATTGATATCCTTCATTTTTTTTGCTTTGTTTTGTTATCATTTGGGGGCTTTTATGAGACAAAGTCTGACTTTGTCTCCAATATTAGAGTGCAGTGGCATCATCATAGGTCACAGCGACGTTAAACTTCTGGGCTCAAGCCATCCTCCTGCCTCAGCCTTCCAAGCAGCTGGGACTATAGGACCCACCACAACACCTGGATAATTTTTATATTTTTACTAGAGCCAGGGGAGAGGGTTGGCAGGACTGTCTCAAATTCCTGAGCTCAAGGTGTCCTCCTGCCTGGACCTCCCAGAGTGCTAAGTTATCCTTCATTTGCACTTCACCCCCTGATGTCTTATAAATATCCCTTGCATTGTCATTTAACCTTTCCTTAGGCCCACACTCTGGCTTCCCGGTAAATTGTAAGTTCTTTCGGGTAGGACTACCCATTTCATTTCTCAGAGATTCTCATATTGCCTTTCACAGGGCCATTCCCAGAGTAGACACTCAATATGAATTGAATGAATAATAAATAAGGGAAAGAGAAAGAGAGGGAAAGAGGGTTTGTTAAGTCAAGGGTTATATGAATAATAGGCCTACGAATGGCTCATGAAAATCAATGTAAATGACTCATGCAAATGAGCCAACTGAAATATATTTAGGGCTCCCTTAGGGAGGAAAAATTTCATTTCCATCCCTAAGATAGATATTTATCTGTTCAGTATTCCTTAGATATAGTCCTGCCTGAAGAAAGAGGTAACCTCTCAAGATCTATTCCTGATCTATTATATTCTCTCTCTCTCTTTCTCTATTTAATCAATTTATCAATAAACTTACAGAGAAGACAACAGTATTGCCTGGGTGAGATGCGTATTTTTCCACATGGTATAAATGAAATATCCTAAGAGATAACACAGTTATAGTTCAAAGTATTACTAAGAAAAGCCAGCTATATTTTTATTAGATGAAAGACTCTCACTGCAGATTAAAAAATCTGCTATTTTAATATGAAACAGGAAAACTTTGAATTATGCAAAAAAAACAATGCATAGCTTCTGGTGATCATAAAATGCATTACTAAAGGCCATTGCTTAGAAATACTATCATTAATCTGAGTGCTGAGGGGTGGCAGGTTTAAATAACTATAAAGGAAAGTGGCTTGACATATGGCAAAAGTATCTATTTCACAAAATAAGCCCACCAAATTCAAAGCAATGAATTAAGGAATTCACAGAGCTACCTGACAAAAGCAGAAATTAAAAAAATTTAATCTGTGACATCTCTAATCTATTTCTTCTTAAATATGTAAATATAGTCATGTTTCTCACTATTGGAACCAAGGACGCTTGGAAGATCTATAGCTATCTGTTCATGGGTCATAATTATATAAAAATTTTAAATTTTTGCATATTAAAGTAAAAGATAATATTTTAAACTGTTTATAGTTTTGACAACAAAACTGTGTTGGTTTTCTATTGCTGCTGCAACAAATTACTGTAAACTTAGTGGGTTAAAGCAATAAAATTTATCATCTTACAGATCTGGAGGTTCTGGAGGTCAGAAATCTGTCACAGGTCTTGTTAGGCTAAAACCAAAGTGTCAGCCAGGCTGGGCCCCTTTCTGAGTCTCCGAAGAGAATCATTTTCTTGCCTTTGCAGCTGCAAGAGGCCATCTGCATCCCTGGACTGTCGTCTCCTTTCTCACTGTCAAAGCCAGGGACAGAGCATCTCTCTGAATCTACTCTTCTCCTCACAACTCTTTCTTGGATCAAATTGCCTGGAAAGGTTCTCCAAGTATAAAGATTCCAGGTATTAGCTTGGGCTCACTTGAATAATCTCCCAGTTTCAAGATCCTTAATCACATCTGCGAAGTCCTTTTCCACAAAAAGTAATATATGTACAGATTCTGAGGATTATCTTTGGGGAGCCACTTCATTCTGTAACATGAAACTCTATTACATTTATAACTGGGAACTAAAAAATAGTGTCTTAAAATGATACTTTTACTTTGCAAATCATCATTTTTCAAACTGGAGTAGGTAGATTACAATCTTGAATATTTGTGATATTTTTAAGGTATTTCTTCATTTGAGAAACACAGACAGATCATTTTTTCTATCAGTTCTAGACCTGATGTCTAGAGAAAAGATTCCTGTGGAAACACTTAACGTTGTTCAGCTCTATCCACAAAGACCCCATCTGATGGGGATGCCATCTGGAAAATAGGTATTTTGAATTCAAGAGGGTCCCTGGTAAGCAGTATAAATAGTATTATACAAAATGTTTTCCAATTCTGGCAAATGAGCTCAGTAATCATTTTCTTTTCATTTTTAAATTTCAGATTCTATGAGGGTACATATTATTAGGTTACATTGGTTGCATTTGTAAGTTAAAGTCTGAGTTGTAACTGAGTTCTTCACCCAGTAAGTATTCCATATACCCAAGCCTTGTACCCGTTTGGTGAGAACTTACTGGTCCTCTTCACACTTCCCTCCTTCTTGAATTTAATTGAGTTTTTCTCTCATGTGAACTTGTAGTTGTTAATCTACTATTTTCAATTTAGTACTGAGTACATGTGATGCTCATTTTTCCATTCATTTTATTTATTTATTTATTTATTTATTCATTGAGACAGTAATCTCACTCTGTCACCCTGGATAGATTACCATGTGTCATAGCTCACAGGACCCTCAAACTCTTGGGCTCAACTGATCCTCTTGCCTCAGCATCTGGAGCTACAGGCACCCACCACAATGCCCAACTACTTTTTCTGTTTTTAGTAGAGATGCATCTTGCTCTTGCTCAGGCTGGTCTTGAACTCCTGAGCTCAAGCAATCCACCCTCTTTGGCCACCCAGAGTGCTAGGATTAAAAGAATAAGCCAACACAACCCACCTTGTTTTTCCATTTTTGTAATACTTTACTTTGAACAGTGTTCTCTAAATACCTTCCAGGTTGTTACAAAAGATACAAAATCTCCAGTGTCATCATTACCTAGTAGAGAAAAGGGCCCATAAGATACTCCTTCATGGAATACACAGGAGGAAGACTTTTCCTAAGGGATCGTGGCCCTGAAGGAACTCACCGTTCCCGGTCTTATCCCTGAACCACTTCTTGCACAGAAGAAGCAGGATATATTGGATCAACCAATGCTAGGAACAGAAGCAGTTTGCCACGTTGCAATGAAAGAGGTTGGTTATCCAAGGGGAATGACATCAGAGATGAATGGAAAGTAAAATTACAAGAATGATTATCCTCAACCTGGGGTCTGTTGATAAACTTCAGGAGACCCCTGAACCCCCTAATATTCTGAGTCCTTACTCATTTTTCTTAAGATAAAAAAAACCTATAGTTCATAAGATTCCCAGAAATCACTACAAAAAGATTGAAAACTACTGTTCTCACATGAAAAAAAGAAGAAAAGAAAGGAAAACAACTTGAAAATTTTGAAAGATGTGACAACCAAGAAATAATGTAGAAAATTAGAATGGACAACTGTAAAGAAGAGAGCACAGGAGGCACATTCATGTTCATATGAGGAAACGCTCATTAAACCCTTGTTTTAAGACTGACTATGAGGCAGGAAAGCTCACAACACTTTCTTAATCACCGGTCGCCTTTTTCTTTCTACCATACTTCACAGCCTGAGATAGCCCACCTGGTCCTCACAGCAACATACAACTTGGCCTGTGTCCTTGGTTCTTGACATTGGTCAATACCATGGCCTCAAGTGTGGCATTGCTGCACGTATAAAACACGAGGAGCTCAGCCGCCCTAAGACATGTGTACACACACACACACTTATGCACACACAGGCACACGCACAGCCTGTTGGAAAGTGTGCCATTACTACACAGAAAGTAATATGAGGCTCACTCACAGCTCCCCAAATGCCCCTTTCCCATTAAATTGACCCAGAATAGAAAGGAAAAAAAAATGCTACTCTCAGACATTGTTTTTACAGCTCGTTTTTAATGATGCAATTTACCACCACCATCTCCACCAGTGAGCACCCCCCAAAAGAAGTGTATTACCAGAAAAATGCACTGGAATTCTCTACCCCCAAAATAGAAAGGGTGTCAGACCAGTTTTTTAGAAATATTTATTCCCAATTAACCTCTGTTTAATATGTTGAATGCCAAATCCTACAACTGAGTCAAAAATACTCTGATCTTTCATTGCGTCCTTTTATATCACTTGTTCTCACATAAATAGTTTGGGCCTCCAAATCTCTGCCATTCCATTATAAATACAACTCATTCATGTTTTGTTAAAACATTCCATGTTACTTCTTGGATTCCAATTACCCAACAGAAGGTGCATTGACTTTGCCTGGGAAACGAGGACAATATCTGATTGTAAAAACTTATGGCATTCCCTCCCTCCCTCAGAGTATTTTAGACATCTAAGAAAGTTAAACCCTGGGGGGAAAGATAAACAAGCTGTTTGGAAGACACACATATTCTATTTGTAAAAATTATTGCTATCATCTTACCAGGCCATGCAAAAAGCAAATATTTATCCCCATGTAACTTAGGCAAACATTCTTCTCTTCATTTCCACCAATGCCTAAATGGTTTGAATGAGAAATACATCACCTGGCAAAAACATACCAAGATTTCATGTGTAAAATGGCGAGATTGCATCCTGCTTTTATTAATAAATGAGGCAATCAATATCAGGCGAATCAATAAACCTCACAGAAATTGACATCACCAAAATTCTAAAAAATAGCACAACAAAAAATATATATGTGTTTAAACAATATTTTTTGTGGTTGGAAAACACATTTAATTCTCTAGAAAGTAAGAGACTTTGTACATACACATATACCATATGCATACACATGAGGACTGTCCAAAAAGTACCCAGCCATGTAATATGAAAAATAGAAATGGACATGGTTGGATACTTTCTGAAAAGCCCTCATATATATATGTGGACACAGACATATAAATATTTCACACTGTATCCTGTATCTATAAGCACCTCAGAAATTCAACAAAAATTGATTCTACAATATGGACCAGAGGAAAGAATTAAGGATTTGAGACAGAACAGACCTGTAACCCAGATTAAAATTCTCTATTTGCTACTCACCAGCTACTGGATTTGGGACAAGACATGTTTCTTCTTAGAGGCTCGGTTGTTTTCCTCAAATATAAATGTACTTGGCACATGGAAGGTCATGGGTAAATGAACGATGCTAGATTAACTGTGTAACTGACTAATGAATTTACCAGACGCTGAGGCCCTCCCCCTCCCCTTGCACTGCACCATCATGGGGCCCTGGACATACCCAGATTTATTATAGTAGGCACATATTTCAGTTCACATAATTTATTTTTCTATTTCTCACTTAAATTTATGTGCTGTTGCCTCATTCTACCTATTGAAGATACCTAAATTCAGGTAAATAAGAGTCTTTTCCATCTTTTCTCTGGGGCTATGCCATGATTGAGAGAGTGTTAAAAGGAAAAGCGTAAGTTCACAGTGCAGTAAAGGAAAAAAATAAATGATCTATTTTAAAACAGTATATTAAGTACTATTGCAGTGGGATGATATTTTGAAATAATAGCATCATTTCTTAATCAGAACCTCATGCTTTTGCCCCATTTCAGAATTATGGGAATCCTTGCCAAAAGGATATTCTAGCAAAAAGCAGAGTAAAAGCTTTTGAATTTCAAAAGCCAAGCACCAAGGGGACTCAGAGATGACAAAGTGAATTAGATGAAGACTCTGCAGGTGCATTCTCCCTCCCTCCACCCATCTCACTGTCCACTACCTAGATGATGCTTCCTCAGAATGTGGGAGGAGGAAGAGTCAGAATAAACAGAGAGAAATTAGATGTAGCTGGCTCTATAAGAAGGGTCGGGTTGCAGCAGAAGAGAAATGCCAGGACCTCAAAAAAAAAATGTAGAGCTCTCAGGATGGAAGAATTTGTGTTTTCATCCCTTATGAATCCCTGGAGAAGCACTCAGAGTGCAGAAAAGAAATAACAGCATGCTGTTAGGACGGGGCCACTGGCAGCCTTGGTGGACTAACAGATGGTCTCATGTTTCCGAGAGCAATCCAGAAAGAGACAGGTCTCAGCACCCCAACTATTCCCCTTTTTCAGCCCAGCCTAGGAACATAAATTTTTGTGTGCTCAGGAAAGGCATCAAATCTGGGAGTTTTATTGAATATGAAGATCCCTCTAAGATGGGACCAAGCCTCTGGGAGGCCCGGTGGGTTGATCACCTAAGCTCACGAGTTGGAGACAAGCCTGAGCTAGAGCGAGACCCCATCTCTAAAATTCGCCAGGCGTTGTGGCAGGTGTCTATAGTTATAGCTACTTGGGAAGCTGAGGCAAGAGGATCACTTGAGCCCAAGAGTTTGAGGTTGCTGCAAGGTATAACTAAACATTCTACTGAGGGGGACAAAGTGAGACTCTGTCTCCAAAAAAAAAAAAAAAAAGATGGGAACAAGAGCTATGTTATAGTCATGTCTGTCGAACCAACAACCAAGTTCCAAGACAATGGCCAACACGTAAAGGCCAGCAAGGAGCAATGACAGTCAAAAACACGTTCTCTACTCCATATGCTTTGGGGCTAGAAAACCTCAAATAAATGAGGAAGGAAAAGTATCCTGATTTGTCTGAGCTTAGGTAACAAGAAATAGAATGAGGGTTCCAAATGTAAATTAAATTGAGCAATAGAAAAAAATATGAGCTGAAATGGGCACCTGTTGCACTAAGATCAAGGTGTATTCAAGTCCCAAAATTCTGCAGAGGGGAGGCTGGAGGAATCAGAAGGGGGAACTTGACCTTAGCACTGAAGGATGAAAAGTTCTTCCCAGGATCAAGGGTACTCTGGACAAAGGGAAAGCGACACAGAGATACAAAAATGGGGATGGTGAGCTTGGGGGAAAGCAAGTAACTTGGTATAACTGGTCTCAAGGACAGGAGAGGGAAAGGTAGAAGGGGCAGCTGGAAAGGAAAACCTGAATTACACCACAGAGACTATTATATAGAACACCCTAGTGCCTAAACAGGCACATTCTGGCAAATATTTAAAGAGTGGTTTGGGAAGAAAGGATGAGAGGCTTATACTAAAATTAGAGACCACAAGTTCAATCTAACTCAGACAGAAAAAGGAAACAGAAGAGACTAAAAGAGAAAGCAGAAGAGACTAAATAAGAATGAAGCAGGGCTGGGCACGGTGTCTCATGCCGGTAATCCTAGTACTTTGGGAGGCCAAGGTGGGAGGTTCACTTGAGGCCAGAAGTTCAAGACCAGCCTAGGCAACATAGTGAGACCTCCATCTCCACAATTTTTTTTTTTTAATTAACTAGATATGGTGGTTTGTGCCTTTAGTCCCAGTTACACGGGAGGCTGAGGCAGGAGGATAGCTTGAGTCCTGGAGTTGGAGGGTGCAGCGAGAGATGATTGCAGCATTGCACCCGGGCCTGGGCAACAGAGAGAGACCCTGAGATCCTGTTTCTGAAAAAAAAAAAAAGGAAAAAGAAGCAGAAGAATGTACTTACTACATCTAGGCAGAAATGAATTTAAATGACATTTATTTAACTCCCAATTATATTATGTTGATTTTGTTTTTCAAAGAATAAAGTCCCAAGATCAGAAGCCTTGTTAGAAACTCTTCTGATTTGGCATTTCCACTCAGATAGTAAGATGTCCCCACTTCTGCACAAATTTTTTTCTTTGAGGCATTTTTAAAGAGCGGCTATGTGTTCTAAGACATGGATGTGGTTAGCTTTCAAACAGTGTTTGCTTTTTCCATTAAAGGCAGATCTTTCAGTGAGATCTAACTCAGAAAGCAATGTTCTTTGGGGCAAGTACAAAATTCTTAGGATTTCCTTTATTATTGGCAGACATACTTCTTGTTTGGTTATGATTCTGCCTCTCCGTTCTTGTTTGAGACTATTGCAATTTGGTCTTCTTATTGCACTGGGTCACGTGGTAAGAAGAGGAATTCAGTGTTTCCAAAGCAGCTGGTGAAACCTGCAGCAAGATGGAGCAAGAGAAAGCACCTTGTTTGCTAATTGTAATTTCTTTCCATTCCCCTAGTTACATCTTGCCGCTTCTTCCTGGGTGTCAAAAGCTTTTACTTGGACAGAGAAATAAATACTTAGAACGCAAAGTTGAGTTCTTTAACGCCAGCAAAGTTGAATACTTTCCTTGGGGCCTACTAGATCCAAAGGTACCCTCAGTAAGCGCTTCGTCCTTGCATAAATGCTGGGTTCAAACATCAGATGCTTCTTCATCATTGTGTCAATGCTAAACCAAGGGGGGAAGAAGTGATGGCACAGCTGACCACCCTACTTTTAAGGCATACAGATCTCAAGCAGTATTTTCCCTCACGTTTTTCTTTATCAAATCTTGCTTTTTTTTCTGTTATAAAACTAGTATCATCATATGACTCAAAATAAACTGAAAAAGAGGAAAAATGGCCCTTAAAGGATGAAAATAGAGAGAGGCTGCCCTACACAGCAAGACTGGGGTGTACCTAATATGTGGCGCAGAGTGGACATGGAACAGCCATGGAAACAGAAAGAAGGAAGGGATAATGTTAATGACATCCTATGCTACGTGTGCTCCAAAGTATTAGGTGTCCCAGGACCTGCCGACAGGGAGGAGGAGGTCACGCGCAGACCCGGTGGAGCTGCTTTGCAGGAAGATGAACTCCTGGGAGCAGCAGCAGCAGATTAGGGGGATGCTCTTGCTTATATTATGGGATATCACATAGCAAATTGGAAGGCCTGGATATCAGACTCCAGGACAGGACCCCCGAGAGAGGAGGCTTTTAAACTAATGAGTATTAGTCGCTCTCCTTATCTGATCGGGAGCCAGGAACAAAAATGACAGTATGAAATGGAAGCAGTGAGACTCAGGACTGTCAGACCCCGGAAGCTGGGGCCCAAGCCTTGCAGTTGTACTGAATGGTGTCGCGAGTGAGCAGCGGGATTGGTTACCTCCATGTTCATGGGTGGGGATGTGTTAGCCTCTCCCTGACGTGGCCAGAGCCGAGGTCTAAGCCTTGGGACATCAGTCACGGACGATGAGCTCTCACCCCTCCACTCTCCACCTGGGCCACGCTGACTCTGAATTTTGGCAGAGCATTAGTGCTGGAGAGAGACTTCCTTGTCCAGACTTCCTTACATGAAAGTGGACCATAAGATTACAATCTGGACTGGAGGACATAGGTGAAAATGTCGCATGGTGGCTGGCAGGAGCTTGCCTGAACAGAAGCACGCACGTGTGCTTTGCTCTCTAACTCCCTCCAACCTCTTTCCCAAACATAAAAGCCGCCGTCTCAGACAGTGAAACTGAGGCCATACAGGGCAGAATCACAAGATGTAAAGGGAATATAGGGCCTTTGGCACAATGGAACATTATGCCAGATTTCCATTAATTAGAAATAAGCATTTATCTTTTTTTGAAATTTTTCTGTAGCTTACATCTAAATAATTCACAAAGGCAAGTTCTATCCAGGGAAGAAAAGTTTTTGACTCACTTCCAAGGATTCCAGCTAGGTGCTCCTGGGTGGGACATTTCAACGGACTTGATTTTGTATCTGGCTACTGTAACCTTTGAATATTTGCATCATAGAAAAAACTGCTTTGGTCTGATCCCATATTCACCCAGCAGCTTAATTATGATTATAATGTGACTTTCTGTGGAGCATGCCTGCAAGGAAAGCCTCTTCTGACCCAGTAATGAGAGAGCCCAGTTCCCCTGACAGTTAAATACTGCATATTGATACGAGTGGTCTGGTTTTTACTGTAATTTCCAGGAGCCCATTCCGGAGAAGATATGTCTTTGAGTGGACTGACCAAATCAGGGTTCTGCAGCCTTGAGTTTAATTCCTGACTGCATACACCTGAGCATCTCTGTGACTCTGGGAGAGTTCTTCAAGTTCTCTAAGCCTCAGTTTCCTCATCTGTAACTCAGGAAAGATCCCAGTAGGGTCTCGGTGGGCTCCTTCATGATCACATTAGTACAGCCCCTCTAGAGCCCTGAGAACAGTGCCTGACACACACTAGGTTCTACTGGCTGCTGTTCTTCTGAGGATTGAGACAACCCATGTAAAACACTTAGTGTTCTGACGGCTCAAATTTACATTCGATGTTAGCCATTACCATAATTATTACCCAGAGTCACTCAGTATACCCTTCTCCTTGTTCAGCCAGCAAGGGGCAGGGCTGGAGGCAGCAGGGAGCAGCCTCTTGCTGCTACAGCAGCTGTCTGGGTAAACACGGCTTCAGCTGTTACCGAGCTGTTCTCCCCGAGAGGGCTGGCCCCACTCTGATAAGGAAGGGCTGTTATCTCCAACGAAGGCCTTTTATGAACTCAGGGAGCAGCAGTCCTCTCCACTTCCCTCCCTAGTCTTTAAGGAACAGACCCAGGGAAGGGCCAGGAAAGCTTGCTTACTAACTTGCAAAGCTCTGCACAGGCTGACCCCATGCAACACGGCCCTCACAGAGAGCCATCAGCAAGGGCTCCTCACGGTCCCTGGACGTCTTGCCGACGTGGTTTCTTTCCTCTGTGTTTCATGGAGCTGAACGTTGGTCCTCTCAAGACTATGGCAATGGTGCCCTTTATAACATCAAAGCACTTTACACACAAGCATCTTGAAAAACACAAATTTATGATGCAAATATTCATAGGCTTCATTTTGAGAGCATTTTTAAGATCACAGCAAAATGGAGTGCTTCTGTCCCCACACCCCACACATGCACATGTCCCCACAGCCAGCATCACACCCCAGAACGATTAACCTACATTGACATGTCTTCACCCAGAGTCCACAAGTTAAAGTTCATTCTTAGTGACCTCCCTTCTATGGGTTTGGACAAATGTATCCCGTGTATCTACCCTCATGGTATCATACTTACCAATAAGTTTATGGCCCTAAAAATCCTCCGGGCTCTGTCTATTCATTCTTCCTTCTCACTTAACCTCTGGCAACCGCTGGTCTTTTTTTGCCTTCTCTGTTTTACCTTTTCTAGAGGTCACATATGTGAAATCACACAGCAGGCAGCTTTTTCAGACTGGCTTCTTTCACTCAGTAATAAGCATCTAAGTTTCCTCCCTGTCTTTTCATGGTTTGATACTTCATACATTTTTAGTCCATTGTCTGGAGGTTTCTCAGTTTATTTATTCATTCCTCTAAGGAAGGACATACTGGTTGCTTTCAATTTTTGGCAATCATAAATTAAGCATCTATAAACATTTGTCTGTGGGTTTTTGTGTGCACATAAGTTTTCAGTTCTGTTGGGTAAACATCGAGGAGTGTGATTGCTGGATCATGTGAATGACATGGTAAGAGTATGTTTAGTTTTGTAAAAACTGCTGAACGGTCTTCCAAAATAGCTGTACTATTTTGTATTTCCACTGGCCATGAATGAGAGTTTCTGTGGCTCCACATCCTCACTAGCATTTGACGTTGTCAGTGCTTTGCATTTGACCATCTACTAGGTATGTAGTGGTGTGTTATTATTATATTAATGTGCTGTTCCCTGATGACACAGGATGGTGATGGTGATGGTGATGACACAGGATGGTAATGCTTATTTATTTGCCATCTAAATATCTTCTTTGGTGTGGTGCCTGCTCAGGTATTTTGGCTATTTTCTCCTGGCATCATTTGTATTCTTTTTGTTGCGTTTTAAATGTTTCTTGTGTATTTTGGATAGCAGTCCTTTATTGGATATGTCTTTTGCAAATTTTTTCTCCCAGTTTTCTCATTCTCGTGATAAAATGTTCACCATAATATCTCTTGTAAATGCCTTTCCCTTTTTGCAGTAAGTCTGTTGCCTTTTTGGCATCGACAAAAAGAACACAAATTCATGGCAGAGGGAGAGAGACCACAGTCGAAGAAACCACACATATGGCAGTCACACTCACACACTCAACTCAGGAAGTGCAGAATAGTTCTTATTGGCTGAACATTTACAACACGGTTTTCTGGGACTGGCTAAGAGCATATGATAACAGAATATGGGAGCAATATGTGATCACAGTGTATTATAAGAGATTATTCAATATAAATTATTTTAGGAAAATAATTCAAAAACAAATGTCACTCTGATAAGTCAAGTCAACCCTGTAAAATCTGATAAGAAGAATATTTTGGATAACTAGGGGAGGGAGTTACAAGGAATCCCCCTTCCTCCTGGAAGACTAGAAACAACTGAAGCCTTTGTTTCCAACTTAAAACAAAGGCTTCTTAGAGAAAACCAAGTGGACTTCATGGGACCCTGAAGACCTTCTGAGACTGGATAAAAACTTATTTTGATTCTTTAAAAAAAATCAAGAGTGCATAAATCCCTGACTCTGTCATAGAAGAATAGTGTGATGTGGCTTTTGTACACCATGCTGAAAAGCATGGAAATTTCTGGGACGTTATTCACGGAAGCAAGTCTTGGGTTACCTACCTGTGCTATTCCTGGACATGTAGAAATTGTACATGGACATATCCTAGATATTGCCCATGTGAAGCAAGAAGCTTGAAGGAGATACCTTTCTCTCAGGTATAATGCCAAGTATCAGACATACACATCTACAAATTTAATATAAAATGCTGAGCTTTGATAGGAAACATACTTTCTAAGGTCACTCATTGAAAGTATCAGTTCTTAGAAGAGTTGAGTGTGGGAGTATTTACTTTGGCCCTTCTTCATCTGACCCACCACAAAGGCAGAGCTGTGCAATACTAAAAGTCCCAGGAATGAATCCCAAGAGGCTTCCAACTTCAAGAGACCCTATGCTCACATTACTTAATGTCACAGAGGCCAATACAAAAGCGTGTAAAAGCCTTGACTCTCGGTTGCAGACATAGAAAACTATGTTTGGCTCCTCAAGCAAAGCTTACAACTGTGTCTCCAGGGAGGACATTGATAGCAGAGCTTCTTGGGTTTGGTCTCTCTCTTCCTATTGTGTATCATGTAGAGGAAACAGCACATCAGAGCACAGAGCTTCTGGGATTGATCACAACAGCTTTTGAGAAACGTAATTTAGCTTTTTACTCAATGGTTTATGCTGGCCCTTATGCCAAATATCAACAGCCATACTAAAAACCTAATGCTTCATTTTTACTTCCCGTGAACAGATTGTATATATAATTCTGGACTTTTAAAATTTGTTATTTTAAAAACTACGCTAAAAAGTACACTGTATCATAGATAATAAAGAAGGATGGCATGTTAAAGATCATTAGTTCAAACTTTCTGTTTTAGAGAAAAATAAACTAGATTCAATTAAGATGAAGTGCTTTTCCAAGTAAGTTTGTGATAAATATCCAGCTCTACATATACCAATGATTTTATTTAAACTAAAAGTCAGGGTATGACAGACTCTTGCTGTTTTTGCTATCTCAAAGTCCATTGACCTTTCTTTGGGTCCTCAGTTTTCCTCAGGGGAACTCCTGCCTCCTGTTCTCCCATCAAAACAGACATATACATACTCTCTCCATCTATGTCAATCAGGAAGAGTAAGTGACAAAAACATACAATAATCAGTACATGGCATTTGCTCTGACTACAGTGATTGGTTCAGAAATAAGCAATGACTTAAACTGAGAGAAAGAAAGAAAGAAAGAAAGAAAGAAAGAAAGAAAGAAAGAAAGAAAGAAAGAAAGAAAGAAAGAAAGAAAGAAAGGAAAGAAAGAAAGAAAGAAAGAAAGAAAGAAAGAAAGAAAGAAAGAAAGAAAGAAAGAAAGAAAGAAAGAAAGAAGGAAAGAAAAAGAAAGAGAGCAAGAGAGAGAGGAAGGAAGGAAGGAAGGAAGGAAGGAAGGAAGGAAGGAAGGAAGGAAGGAAGGAAGGAAGGAAGGAAAGAAAGAAAACAATACCCAAGAGGGGCAAGGTGTCTCTGGCCTGTGATCCTAGTCCCTTGAGAGGCAAAGCAGGAGAATTGCTTGAGGTCAGGAGTTTGAGACCAGCTGGAGCAATAATGAGGCTCTAATGAGGCTCTATGCCAAAGAAAGAAAGAAGGAGAAAGAGAGGGAAGGGAAGGGAAGGGAAGGGAAGGGAAGGGAAATGAAGGAAAAAAATAGCGAATGGTGGTGGCACATACCTATGGTCTTAGGCTGAAACAGGAAGACTGCTTGAGCCCTGGAGTTTTAGGTTGCTGTGAGCTATGACAATGCCAGCATATTCTAGCTTGGTCAACGAAGAGAGAAATTGCATTAAAAAGGAGAGAGAGAGAGCAAGAAGGAGAGAAGAAAATAAACTGATATCCCAAAATATGCTGCCTTAGACTTCAAAGGCACCTAGAGAAAAATGAGAGTTTTCTCTGAAGGGTTTTTCTTTCCTCTGACTAAGGAAAAGTTCCTCCAGAGGGAAGGCCATTGCCTTACCTCCTCCCACCTGTAATATCATCAAACAGGAAAGATTAATTTCTAAAAAAAAGAAAGCGAAAGAAGGAGAGAGAAAGAAAGAAAAAGAAAGAGAGAAAAAGAAAGAAGAAAGAAAGAAAGAAAGAAAGAAAGAAAGAAAGAAAGAAAGAAAGAAAGAAAGAAAGAAAGAAAGAAAGAAAGAAAGAAAGAAAGAAAGAAAGAAAGAAAGAAAAGAAAG
>CAUYON010083493.1:0-22925 GCA_963573935.1 Arctocebus calabarensis
CGCCTGTAGTCCCAGCTACTCGGGAGGCTGAGGCAAGAGAATCGCTTAAGCCCAAGAGCTGGAGGTTGCTGTGAGCAGTGTGACGCCACGGCACTCTACCCAGGGCGATAAAGTGAGACTCTGTCTCTACAAAAACAAAAACAAAAAGATATAGCCAGTTCTGGGGCAACACTGCCACAAACAAACCTTTTAAACCATGATGCTTTTCTTTGAGGCATTTATGGATCTTCCTGCTGGTGTCTGTTCCTTGAGGGTGTAGTTGTTACCCTTTGGTGGGAGGGGCAGTTGCATTTTATTTCTTGCTCCTCAGTGAAGACAGTTCTATTCAGAGTCTCTAACTTGGAGGAAGTTGGAAGTCGATGAATTTGCTGGTGGGACAATTACTGAGTCAGGGCCCAAGGCTGAAGCACCTGGGGAACAGGAATATTTCCAATGTAGTTGAAAGGTGAAGGGAAGGGTGTATAATATGGGTACCAATAGGCATTTCAAAGTTAAATGTGAGTAGCGTTATATCGCATGGATAATGGACTCCTAATTCTATTAGCATACCCATTATTTATCCATTTCCCAGTTGGAGAGGGGATCATTTTGTTTCCCATGGATTATAGGCTGTACTGTTTCCCCAACAAGACTGTAATGTTCTATCTATCTGTAAAGGCCATGTTAGGTAGAGATTAAAACACCTCAACAGTAGTCACTAATGGATGGTGTGACCTGGTAGTAGTATTGACTTAACTTCTTGGGTCTTTACTTCCTCAGCATTAAAATGGAAATAATAATAGCTTGCTAGCAGAGTCATTGAGCATTTAATTAGCTAGTGAATGTAAAATTGTAAATATAGCCCAAAACACAGTAAGTGCTCAAGAAATGGGAGCATGAGCTCTTGCTTATACACAGATATTTTAGGAAGCTCAGGAAAGAGTATGAGGAACACTCTGCTCCCTTCTTCTTGGTCACTCCCTATTCACCAGCTGCCTGCAGTCCCTCTAATAGGATGAAGATCTTTCTTTCATAAAGAAAGGTGATACCTAAGATATTAGAAACCACAGGGGAAAGAACACAGTCATTTAGATTCACCTCCAAGGGACTGAGGGACTGATAATAGCTCTTAAGAGCTGGGATGGTGAGGATTAGGGAGCCACGACTAGCTGAGTGGAGAGGGAGCGGATGCAGCAGAATGAGAAAGGAGATTTTTCAGAGACAAGTAGCTCCTTGCCCTGTTTTATATGGGTCAAACTTCCCATCCTCCTTCCTTTAACTCATTTCATCTCAAAGAGCCCGGGCAACAGAGGTGCCACTGCCTTCATAGCCAGACTCATTTTCCTCATGGCCTGTGGGGCTAGTGGGTTTTCTCTCATTCTTTTTCTATTTGAGGCCAATAATGCAGCATTCATGATTTGCATCTCCACTGTTTTCTGCATTCCTTGTGGGAGTGACCTCAGGCAAGGCTTTCTGGTCTCATCTGTAAATCAGAACAGAATAGCCTCACCAAGATGTTGTAAGATTAAATAAGAAAGTTATGAGGATCATTTGGCACCTCTCAGAAGAAATAGAAGTTGGCCATTTCCAGGTGGCATTATAATTATGTTATTATATTTGGATAAAATGTGCTTGAGAAGGCAAGAATAAAGATGTTAGATGTATGTGGCATGCTTTGCTTACTAAAGGCCAAGCATACAATACGTGGCATGGGTGGCAATCATGATAGGAGGAGCTATTTTTTACTTCCTTCTTTCCATGTCAGAAACTACTGCTTTACTTGGTATCAGGTTCCTGCAGTGTTTCTCACCAATATTTTAACCTTTGTAAACTGGGTGTGTAAAGTGTATTTTGAGGCCTGTACTTTCAGACTAAGTGAACTTCAGTAGAATGACTCAATACCTGTCAATATTTTCTTAGCCAGTACTCAAGAGTGTGAGGGCAACAGTGACTGACTAACTACTACAGTTTCTGAGGACTTTTTTCTAATAAGTTCTGCTGCAAGAATCTTCTTTCTCGTGTGCACACAATTCTGTGGGATCCTACCTATGAAGAATTAAAACTCTGTGGGCACTGACCATGTAGTTGAGTATTGGTAGCCACCTTCATTTTTTCTGAACTCGCATTTGTTTGCATCTGTAGCAAAGGGAAGCAGAGAAAGGTTTATGAGCACAGGAGAGGAAAGTAAGTTTTCCTCTGGAGTGGCAAAGAGAAAATTCGAATGCTCACAGTTCTAATTCTGGTTATTGACTTCTACTGGGACAGTACTGGCTGGAGTAGCACTTCATAAACTGTTTGGAGTGAAGGATCAATCTTGTTTCATTTCATATTTTTATTTTTAATCATCATATATTGATATCTTATATATAATATAATAAAAATGAATACTAGAAAAAATGAAATATAGGAAGCAATGGCATGAAAAATGTAAGTCCACTGATGTGCTGGGGTGTCTCAGCAAATTGCTGTACATGGTTCTCAACACATACCCTCAATTTCTGTACTTTTGTGCACCAGTGACAAACAGTTCATGAACTGACACTGGTTCAGGAACCACGCACTGATAGCCCCACTCCACCCAATAAATGTTGAACACATACACAGTAATCCACAGGACATGACTGAACCGAGATGGAGAATACAGAATAAAAATGTGAGAATATCTTCCTGTGGAGGTTAGGACCCTGCCCATAAATGAGGTGTGATATGTCCTGAATATAGAAGGAGGCCTGTTCTGCGATGAGAAGCCCCTCTCTTATTACTTGAGGTGACATGTCCTAGGAAAAGTGTTCTAGGTAACACTGACAGTGTAGTAGTCTTTCTACTGACCAAGCCTTAGATTTCCCTGTTACTGGTGTTTTTTTAGACTGAAGAAACCTGGAAATGGACTGACCTTTTCATTTTTCTCTATTTACTTCCTCTCTAAGGACCAGGACCTCAGGTAGCTTATATGGTCTTGGTTCTGTGGCCAAAGACAGGCCATACAAGACCTCTGAACAAATGATAATTACTCTAGTGCTTTTCAAGCTTCCCACTTCTTTCCTCATTCTGGACCCTTTCCACACCTTTCTGCATCCCATCTATCTCAGTAGCCAGAGGGTTTCCTCTTTTCTCCTTTGAAGGGATCCTAATGTATTCCATCCTAAAGGGTATTTGACTTTTAAAATAACTTAAGCCTATATGGAAGGAGATGTTAACCTTCTTTCTTGCTCTTAATGATCACCTTACTGAAACATGAGTCCAAACATGTTTGTGTCATCCTAACGTACAGCTCAAGTGGTCTTCATCATCTAGTGCAGTGGTTCTCAACCTTCCTAATGCTGTGATGTATTTTCATTGTTACAAGGGGGGGGGGGAGTCATGATCCACAGGTTGAGAACCGCTGATCTAGCATACGGCAAGATGAGGATATTACAGTAAGGCAAGAATCATTACATATTCCACATGTATAACAAATATACATACCCCATAAATATGTAAAATATTATGTATCAGCAAAAAATAAAGTTCCTCAGTTACTGCCTGGAAGAGAATTTAACAAAATAAGTCACTCTAAAGTGTTAATGACTGATAAACAGTAACCCTTTGGTAATAATCTTGGAGCTAAAAAAATTTGCAGAATTTATTAAATTGCATAGAAAGCTTGCTACTAAATTTCTGTGAATTATAAGTAATCTGTGCCTAATGCTAATTAAATACTTAAAAAAAAATAAGGCAAGACTCAATGTTTTCTAGGTACTTGGCTGCCAAACTGTACAAACTTACTATTAGAAGGACTACAAGTTCTAATAGTTTCTGAGAAACAAAATTGAGGAATTACTCTGTTTCACGAATCCTGAGAGAAGTCAGAGCTTTCAATCTAGGGAAGAAAGTTTGTAGGTGCAAAGAGGGTTATATTAAGGGCGGGACATCACACTAAGAAGATGTTGGCCTACTCCACCTATATATTAATCAGCCCTAGGTCAGTGACTGCCTCTGTTGTAACAAACGTAGACAGGGAGGTATTGTTGGCTGACCTGAGCCACAGGCAAAAGAATAAGGAAAGGCAGTTTGAGTGAGATATGGAGAAAAATAGGACAAAGAAGAGAGAAATAGGTATGAAGGTGAAGATACAACTATTTTCTATAGGTTGCCTAGATTTGCTTTTAGAATAGGAAATTAAATATTTAAATACCTTTATTTGCAATTCACTGAAAACACTGATTTAATGTTTTGCTAGCATCGAGTTGAATAAACCATTCTAATAGGTTAACTAATTCTTCATTTGTTCAGTCAGCCAATGTTATTGAGTATTTATTCCATATAAGATGTTACTTAGGAATTCAGAGATGAGCAAGATATCTTTGAGGAACCCATTGTTTGGAGAAGAGGCTAATGGGTATGATTATAAATTGCAAAACATGTGGTAAGAGTATTTAAAAAGCTGTGGGAGCACAGCTTCATCAATACTGACTATAGGGTAGAGGGGAGGGATAATTAGGGAAGCTGTTAGAAGTAGTCATATTTGCAACAACTCTTAAAGAATGAGAAGAATCATGTTAGGTAGACATGGGGGAGAAGACAGTAGAGGCAGAGGAGATAAGGTGGAGATCTGGTAGGGATTGGCATGTACAGGCACAGGAGGCCTGGAAGTTGTCTGGTGTGGCAGATAATGCTGTGTGAGTGGTAAGCAATTATGCCAAAAGAAGAGGCTGTAATCAGATTGTGAAGAACCTTGAATGTGAATGTTGGCCAAGAGGCTAGACTTTTTCCTGTAAGTCACAAAGAGCTACCAAATGACTTTTTATTTATTTATTTTTATTAAATCTAAGCTGTATACATTAATGCAATTATGGGGTACAATGTGCTTGTTTTATATACAATTTGAAATACTTTTATCAAACTGGTTAACATAGCCTTCATCTCATTTTCTTAGTCATTGTGTTAAGACATTTATATTTTATACTTAGTAGATTTAACATGTACCCTTGTAAAATGCACCATAGGTGTGGTCCTATCAAATGACTTTTTAATCAACTTTCTTAAGATATCACTCTAGCAACTGTGTGGACAGTGAGAGTTAGTTAAATTAGGATATGAGAGCAGAAATTTGAGTGAAAGTTTGTGAGAACTGAGAAAATAGAGACGAGGAAACATGACAGTTGTAGACATAAGATTAGAACACATTTGAGAGGCCTGCAGAGCACACAGAGATATTTAATAATTGATACAGGTGATGTGGGTTATTTAGTGACATTATCTCAACTATTCTAGAGACAGAATTACCCAAGGAACTTTTAAAAATCCAAACTCTGTGGGTCATGTGTCACTGCATTGCTTTCTCGGGGGTGAGGAACTGGGTCTTGCTCACCACCATGTCTCAAACATCTAACAGTGTTTAGCACATAGTAGATACAAGTATTTATGGAATGAATGAACAAAGGCTGTTATTCTCTCTTACTGTTTTTCATCACACTTATCACTACCTGAAATTATATTATGTATTTATTTTTGTATCTGTTTATTGTCCCCTTCCCCCAGATCCATGAGGAAAAAGACATTTTGTTCATTGCCATATTTTGTTTTGTTCACTCCTTTGTTCCTAGAACTTAGAACTGTGCCCGGCAAGTATAGTTTGTGTAATAAGTGAATGAAGAGTAGATGGAGCATGAGAGACTGAGTGAATGTATGAATGAGAATAGTGGCTGAGATAATGAATTACCAAATAAAGAAGAAATGGCAAGGGGATTAATAGGTAAACAAATGAGTGAATAAATGAAGGATTAAATGAAGTGGCCTGGACCCCAGGAGGTAAGTTAAAAAAAGGAGAAGGGAAAAAAAAATTATAAGGTAAGAACAGATTGATAGCATCCAGATATTGCTTTCCTTTGTTTTACTAAGACTCTCTTACTTCAGATGTATCAGCATGAGCTCTGTGAGTATAGAAAGATGGAAGAGAACGTGAGAGCTCTCTTAAGTTTGCATAGCTGTGGGAGAGGAGCATTTAAGATGGGGAAGTAGAGGAAATGGAGGTAGGAGGAGGCTTGGTTGCTGCAGAAGTCTGTGATGTCCATTAATCAAAAATATCTCTAGAAAACATCTCCAAAATGAGTTCAGGAGAATAGGATAAAACCCTTCACTCTGGTATTTTATTCCATGGCATTGGCAGATTTTCTTCTAGGTACTTACCTATGAAGTGGCAAGAAAATGATGAGTTTCCTTGCAAGCACAACTATGTCTCCCCAAGGAATAATGTCAGGTTGAATGTGTATATATAATTTTTTCCTGGGCATGCTTGTTTCAGATCTGTTGTTAATACTTAGCAAATTCCTTCAAAAGACAAAACTGTGCATCCCCACGTAACTTTGTTCTTGGTAGAATTAAAACACTATTTTGTAAGTCAGGGTAATGAACCCAAACTGCTAGTCTTTGAGCATCATTGCCTGTGTGTTAGTAATACCTCTGACTCTAGTCTCCTCCTTACCCTCTGTGGAATAGCAACCAATCAATTTAAACCAGATCTTTAGCTTTTTCTACTAACGCTCTTTTTCCTTGAAGGCTTTTGTGAATAACCATCTTTGTCTTCCAGCTGGATTAGCTCCTTGCCCCAGTAATGAGATCAGTGTAAGGTTTCTCACTTAACTCTCAAAGGCAGGGTAGAGATGAGCCAGTCTATTGGACAATGCATTTGATTTTTTTTTCTAGGATTGATAGCAAATTCAGTAATGTGATGATTTGATTTCTTGGACACCTTGCCTGCAAAACCATTTATACTGAGCTCTTAAAAGAATCTGCTTTAATCCTGTAAGATCTTGGATTTATTTAAATCAGTTGTAGTAGGAATAGTTTCACCATGACATCAAAATGCCTCTGCTTGGATGGAAATTCCTTTCAGACAAATCTGTAGCATGAACTGAGGTAGCGCTAGAGGACTATGTACACCCACAATTAATATTTTACTTAAAACAATACCCACTTGAAGGGATCAGCATTTAGTATTTTCTCATTTGCTCCCCTCACCCCATCCCTAAGCCATTTCTTCATTTGTTTATTTGTTTAAGCTTCACTGAGCGCCAACACATGCCAGCACAGTGCTGGGTGCTGGGGATGAGACACAGCATGAGCCTTCAAGGAACTCCCAGTCCAAAGGGACAGATCACAACAACAAAAACGTGTGAAAAACATCACTTGCAGAATTTGCTTCTGCTTCTATAATCTGTTAATTTTTATGTTATTTTATTTATTTTTTTTTTGAGACAGAGCCTCAAGCGCTCACCCTGGATAGAGTGCTATGGCATCACAGCTCACAGCAACCTCCAATTCCTGGGCTCAAGCGAGTCTCCTGCCTCCGCCTCCCAAGTAGCTGGGACTATAGGTGCCCACCACAACGCCCGGCTGTTTTTTGGTTGCAGCCGTCATTGTTGTTTGGCAGGCCCAGGCTGGATTCGAACCCGCCAGCTCAGGTGTACGTGGCTGGAGCTTTAGCCCATTGAGCCACAGGCGTTGAGCCTATAATCTGTTAACATTTAACTAAAAAATACCACAGAATGGGTGGCGCCTGTGGCTCATCGAGTAGGGCACTGGCCCCATATACTGAAGGTGGAGGGTTCAAACCCGGCCTTGGCCAAACTCCTAAACAGAAAAATAGCCAGGCGTTGTGGCGGGCACCTGTAATCCCAGCTACTCAGGAGGCCGAGGCAAGAGAATCGCCTAAGCCCAGGAGTTGGAGGTTGCTGTGAGCTGTGTGATGCCACAGCACTCTACCTAGGGTGATAGAGTGAGACTCTGTCTCTACAAAAAAAAAACAAAAAAACACAGAAGAAGGTATAACTACTGTTATTTTTAACTGTTTTAAAAAGAATAGCTGGTGAAGATTTTAAAACTTTTTAAAGTTACTGCGTGTGTGTGGGAGCACTTCGTGGCTGCATATAGAAAGCAGATGGAGTGTCCACCTGCCTGTGTGGTGTGATTTTAAGACTGCTGTAAGTCCTGCCTCTTCTCCCAGTGCCCTTTCCACGGGTACCTAAAAATATTATTCATTTTAGTTAAGGCTTCCAAGACTTGTATTAAAATGCAGACATATTTAAGAGGGGAATCCTAATGCCAAACCATTGTCTAACATTTTAATAATCTTCATAAAGTAAACTAATTTTGTCTAAGCGCTGTTTCTAGTATCAGGTTCATTTTGAAGAGTGCCTAAGGGAAGAAAGTTATAGAGCACAGGATGTGGAATTTGCTTCACAAAAAATCTCATCATTTGGAATATATCGAGTATCTCTCATATTCAGGACACTTTCTACTCCCTCTGAGAGAAAGAAGTCTAAGAAACAAAATATACAGAATCTGGCTGTGAAGAGACCACTTTCTCTTATGAAAAATAATGGATCTACATATGAAGATCTGACCACATGGTAACAAATAGTGCCAGGCAGGGAGCATATTCCTATTCCAAAATACCAGTAACTTCAGTTGCTACTTTTGTACAAAGTTAGTCCCAGGAAAAGGCTGAGGCTCGGAAAGAAAATGATGCTGCAGGATTCTAGTTCCTTATTTTAGTGATAATCTTGGGCAAGGTTCTATGGCCCTGGGGCAAACTGGCCCCCTCCCCAGGACTTTGGTTCCTTTGCTGTGTTGGGAAAAGCCAGCACCTCCTCAGATACTTTCTAAACTCTTAACTCTGTGATGCCACTATGAACTGGTGGAGTTTAACAGGGAACAGTGATTTCAGCCAAAAAGTGACTTCATCTCCCAGGCCTGAGCAGGCCACTAGAGAAGGAAGTCTGAGCAGGTTGTTCTCCCACCCCCTTCCTAGGCCCTCAGTGACCCTCTCTTGCCCTTCTTACTCAATAGCAGGGGACTAGATATTTGGGAGGGGGCTTGTTCAAATCACTTTTCTCTATTCACACTTGCCTTACTCCACCCTGGGGCTGTCCTATTCCCAGGATATGAAATTTTCTTCTAGAATCCTCCTTCCTTTAAGCCAAGTTCCTCTTCTAGCCTGCCTTAACAGCTTTCAGCTTCAGAGGCATGATATATGCTTCCTCCAAGGGTGTTGTTTTATTCTCTAAATTGTTTCTTTTGCAGTTCCACTGTGGTAAATCCAGCTTCCACTGTGATTGGTATGTACCAGGAAAACACAAGGAAACCAGCTGTGTCTCCAGCTAAGGTAGATTGAGCCCAGTCTTTAAAAAAAAAAAATCTCATTTTTGGCAAGAATACTATTTTTCTCATTTTATCAAAAGCATCACAAAATAAAGAGAATTTTTTAGTACTCTTTTTGGTACAAAATGTTGATAATTTTTACCATTTAGTATGGAAGTCACTCTTATGGTAGAAAAGTTGATGAATACCAGGCTACCTAGATTTTTTTGCCCTAGAGCAGTGGTTCTCAACCTTCCTAATGCCATGATGTATTTTCATTGTTACAAAGGGGTCGCAACCCACAGGTTGAGAATCCCTGTGCTAGAGAGTAAGAAGTCTGAAACTATTGAGTACTGCTTCTTTTAAGCGTATGGAATATGGCTTTTTAGTTCCATGCCAGTCCTTATTCGTATGTACAGCTTCCGAAATCTTGGTAAGAGGTCTGCTTTTGGGAGGGAGTTGCCAATTTATGAAACTGTAAACAGTAAACATTGATAGTAAGTCTTAATAAAAATCCCTGTTAATTGATACTCTTTCTGTCATCAGACTTGATAAGCATAATAATGACAATGAAGAATCTTAAGATACCTAAAGTGTTAATCAATTACAATTCTATTCCATACAGGTGTAATCTAGCACAATAAGAGTCTGGTGTAGAAGAAAAATGTGACCTGATGTGATACCCAAGTTTGCTTTGACCTTGACCAGATCTTTGGTCTATCCTTACCCAGGATTTTTATTTATTTATTTATTTTAATTTTTTTGTGAGACAGAGTCTCACTATGTTGCCCTCAGTAGAGTGCTGTTGTGTCACAGCTCACAGCAGCCTCAAACTCTTGGGTTCAAGTGATTCTCTTTCCTCAACCTCTTGCCTCAACTACAGGCACCCACCATAACCCCCGGCTATTTCTTTGTTGTAATTGTCACTGTTTAGCAGGCCCAGGCCAGGTTCGAACCTGCCAGCCCTGGTGTATGTGGCTTACACCCTAACCACAGAGCTACAGGTGCTGAGCCCAGGATTTTGATTTAAATGCTTGTTTATGATCTAACTTTGTTGTACTCTGGCTTCGAGTATATTTTTACAATTTTATTTAGCATATGCGGTAATTCTGTGCTAACCAAATTAATCAGGATGACTATTTTTCAAACATGCAAGAGTTTACTGGATAAAACTGTCAAAATTGGAGATAATAAGCATTTGCTAACACCAAGTTGCCATATGACATTTAAAATAAGTTTAATAAACAATATTTTTTCCCAGCAAAGGAATAATCCTTTTAATAGTTCCAAGTTGCCAGAAGATCACTCATCGCAACAAACTATAAATGAACAGACAAAAAATGGAAGAGCTGGCTTATTTCAGACTTCAAAAGAGGGTAAATGTTATTTTTATGGAGATAGTTTTGTTATCTGTGGACTAAGGGAAATTCTCAGAGTTCCTTTCACTAAAATAACTTCCAAGAGAAAGTGAGAAGTCCTAAAGACTTTTTTGTTCTACTATGCTCATTGGTTTCTTCTTGAAACTGGATACATGCATTCTAACATTGGACCTTGTTATATGACTTCCATTCCTTGGATTCCCTCATCAGTGAATGAGGAAATTTTCTTGCCAGGGTCAGTCTTTCACCTATCAATATTAATTGGATGCCTACCACGTGTCAGCACATTTCTGTTTAAAAGAGGTTGCCTCAAGAAGAAAAGTCCTCTTGACAATGTTATGATCCTCTAATCTGCAATTATCAGTTCACTTGCCCAGAAGCATTTGATCTGGTTTGTGGCTTAACTGTTGTAAGTCTGCCTGTATGGGATTTACCATTCTTACACAGTGTTAAGATGAAATAATGGACAATTCAATCTCATTGAAAGCAACTCTGAGAAGATCCATAAACATTAAAAGATTGGTCAAGGGTTAGAAAATTAACAATTGAACAATGGAGCTGGGACTCTCACTTGGCCTGTTTTATTTTTTATTTTTTATTTTTTTTTGAGACAGCTTCAAGCTGTCACCCTAGGTAGACTGAGGTGGCATCACAGCTCACAGCAACCTCCAGCTCCTGGGCTCAAGTGAGTCTCCTGCCTCCGCCTCCCATGTAGCGGGGACTACAGGCGCCCGCCACAACGCCCAGCTATTTTTTGATTGCAGCCATCATTGTTGCTTAGCGGGTCCAGGCTGGATTCAAACCCGCCAGCTCAGGTGTATGTGGCTGGCACCTTAGCTGCTTGAGCCACAGGCACCAAGCCGGCCTGTTTTAATAGTATATTTTCCATTGTGCACATTTTATATTGCATAAAATATTTTAAAGAAAAAAAATCACTGGAACATCTGGAACATGCTGTTTGTGTTTAACTTTTTGAAAAAAATTTTTTTGTTTTAGGTATTAGAATTTTCCTTTTTAAAAATTGAGTTCCTTTTTTCTGATTTTAATACCTGAATTTTTTTAAATGACTTCTATGTTTTTCATTAAGACAATTTTGAGAAATTTTAATTTTATTCTTTTTTAAAAAACTTTTTGTTTGAGTATAACCTATCACAAAGCATGTAAAGCACAGCAATCTTAACATATACTGAGCCATGAACTTCATGAAAGCATTTTTAAAATAGGCTTTATTTTTTAGAGCAGTTGGGGCTCACAGAAATATTGAGCAAAAGATACAGTCATTCCCCATATCTGCCCTGTCCCCACACAGGCACAACCATTACCAGCACCAGAGTGGTATGTTTTTTACAATTGATGGACTACGTTGAGACAGCATTATCACCCAAACCCCATAGTTTACATCAGGGTTCATTCTTGGTATTGTACCCTCTAATATGTACATTGGCATATATCCAATGTATCCACATTATACAGAGTAGTTTCACTACCTTAAAAATCTGTGTTCCTCTACGTAATTTTTTTCTTTTTCCTGGCCCTTGATTCATTTTTTAATAATTTTTTATTTTTAACATAGTAGTTGAATATATTTATAGGGCACATATGATGTTTTCAAATAAGCATACAATGTATACTAATCAAACAGGGTAATTGAGGTATCTGTCACCTCAGGCATTTATCATTTCTTTGTGTTGAGAATATTCCAATTGCATCCATTTAGTTATTTTAAAGTATACTGTAATTAAGTGTTGATTATAGTCATTTTGTTGCACTATGAAATATTATTCTATCTAACTATATTTTTGTACCCACTAACCATCCCTAGTTTATCCCCTGCCCCTGCCTTGGGTAACCTTCATGCTACTCTCTTTCTCCATGAGATCAATTGTTTTAACATTTAGTCCTTATATATGGGTGAAAACACAGTGCATGAATTTTTAAAGGCTTTTCATATTAGGACTGCACTTTTACTACCTACTTTACTGTCTTTAATACATTAATACCTTTACTAAATATAGGTTGAGTTTATGATAGGCATTTTAAATTGCATCATTACTCTCCGTGTGATATATAGAGAGATATAACTCACCTAATATGTTTTCATTTTCAGGTGAATTTTCAGAGTCAGAAGGAAAGTCACCTCTCCTAGATACTTCAAACCAGATGTTGGAGAAGTCCAAACAGACTTTACCAGGCCCTTCAAATGGATCCCCGGTTAAAGCTCCAATCCCCAAAGCCAGGAAAATGATCTACAAATCAAATGATCTAAACCAAGAGGATAGCCAGTCCTTCCCTAGACAAAGGACAGACTCCCTGGGCACAAGGAGGGCTCCAAGAGGGATCCTGAAGCGCAACTCCAGTTCCAGTAGCACAGACTCAGAAACTCTTCGCTTTAATCACAACTTGGAAGCCAAAAGCAAAATTGTGTCCCCTGCCCTAACCATCCATGAGAGAATTTCTGAGAAGGAGCATTCTTTGGAAGATGACTCTACCCCAAACTCGCTGGAGCCATTAAAGCATGTGAGGTTCTCTGCAGTGAGGGATGAACGTTCGCAGAGTCCTGGGCTAGTCCGTGGCCGGGAAGTGGGAGAATTTAGTGTCTTAGAATCTGACAGATTGAAGAATGAAAAAGAACATGCAGGTGGCATGGATGAATTTCAGAATGATCCTAAGCCATCCCAGTACAGAAAGCCTTTGCCTTTTCATCAGTCAGCCTCAAACCCAAATATATCAAAAAATGAAACACATCAGCCAATGACTTCGGGTTCTTTTCCAATTAATGGACTTCATTCTCATTCAGAAATTGTAACTGCAAGACCACAGTCCATTGAGAATTCATCCACCAGCAGCAAACACAAAGAAGACTCATCAGCATTAACAAGGCTTGAATCAGAATTGCCTAAAAGCCCTGCTGGTAAGAGAGTTGTCACTACCAGTTTATAAAAACTGACCAAGTGTTCTTGGAAAGACCAAGCCATCCATCCCTGTAGAAGCCCAATTTTGCCTTTTAGGAATTCCAGATAGAATTCAGGCAGATGCCCTTAGAGAATTTTTTTTTTTTTCTAGAGACAGAGTCTCACTTTATAGCTCACAGCAACCTCCAACTCCTGGGCTTAGGCAATTCTCTTGCCTCAGCCTCCTGAGTAATTGGGATTATAGGAGTCCACCACAACGCCTGGCTATTTTTTTGTTTTGCAGTTCCTCCGAGGCTGGGTTTGAACCCGCCACCTTCAGTATAAGGGGCCGGCACCCTACTCGCTGAGCCACAGGTGCCGCCTGCCTCTAGAGAATCCAAACTTTTTAATAGGTTTGGAGGTTTCCCCCAGTCATCAATAAGGAAAAGAAATAGGACAGCACTGTTTCTTATGCTTTACCCTAAAAAGAAAACCATGTCAATTATTTAAACAAATGGCAATTTTTTTAGTTAAATCAAGGTGTATAGAGAGAATCGAAGAAATGCTTAATAGCCTTTGTACAAAGTAAATATATTACTACTCATCTAATGTAAATTATTAATTACCATTTTACTGAACTTTAGTTGTTCTTGTTATCTCAAAAGAACCTTCATTGTCTTTGCCAACAGGATGAGAACTAGACTTTGAGTACTTGCAAGGAAAAAGCCTCAGGCTTTGGCCTGCCCAGGGCCTCCAGCCATTTGTTCTTAGACTTTCAAAGCTCCAAAGGAGCTTTTCCCTTTCAGTGTTGTGAACTGAGAGGCAATGAATGACTGCTTTTCCTGCTAGCTAGTCTTATTTGTCTTGACTCTCAGGGAATGCCCTAAACTACTTTCTGATGCCTCTATGAATGCAAAGTAATTATAATGCCTCAAAATCATAATTTTAGATTTTTAAAAACAGAAAAAAACAGAAACAGTGGGAAAAATTATGCTGTATTCTTTCTCTCATCTTCAATAAATCTGCCTCCAACCTTGTGATAATTTCTTTAAAGTCAGGAAAATTTACAATGGCAACAACCAAGCTTCTAACTCAACTGCTCTCTTTCTCCCTTATTAGTCAATATTAGTCTAACTCTGAGTCACTTTTGCTCAGCCCTACAATGTCATCCATTTTTAGGTCAATGCATTTTTTTAAAGACATTTAAAATCAAATCATTTCAATATGATGACCTTTTTTTTTTGAGACAGAGCCTCAAGCTGTCACCCTGGATAGAATGCTATGGCATCACAGCTCACAGCAACCTCCAATTCTTGGGCTCAAGCGAGTCTCCTACCTCCGCCACCCAAGTAGCTGGGACTACAGGTGCCTGCCACAACGCCCGGCCGTCATTGTTGTTTGGCGGGCCCAGGCTGAATTTGAACCATCAGCTCAGGTGTATGTGGCTGGCGCCTTAGCCCATTGAGCCACAGGCGCCGAGCCTCAATATAATGACTTATTTTAAAATTAAAAATTAGCCCGTTTTCTTAAAAGGCCAGGGCATAGTGGCTCATTGCTATAATCCTAGCGCTGTGGGAGGCAGAGGCAGGTGGATTGCTTGAGTTCTGAAGTTCAAGACCAGCCTGAGCTACAGCTAGACCCGGACTCTAAAAATAGCTAGGCATTGTGGCAGGTAGGCTAAGGCAAGAGGATTGTCAAGAGTTTGAGGTTGCTGTGAGCTGTTGTGCCATTGCACTCGACTGAGGGGAACTGAGACTCTGTCTCAAAAAAATAAATACATAAATAAGAAGTAGCAGATGTTTCCTTAAGAAATAAAAGTAGTGGGCCAGGCTCAGTGGCTCACACCTGTAATCCTAGCACTTTGGGAGGTCAAGGCAGGTGAATCTCCTGAGCTCATGAGTTTGAGATCAGCCTGAGCAACAGACATACCCCATCTCCAAAAATAGCCGAGTGTTGTGACGGGTGCCTGTAGTCCCAACTATTTGAGAAGCTGACGCAACAGGATTGCTTAGGCCCAAGAGTTTGAGGTTTCTGTGACTCCACGGCCCTCTACCAAGGGCAACAAAGTAAGATTCTGTCTCAATAAAGAAGGTATTCACATTAAAGGAATTATTAATGGTTGACCAAATGTTAACAACATTGGCATGATGTTTACCTAGATGTTTATTCGAAAGTCACAAAATTCTTTTACAAGTTTCTCTTTATTATAACTTACAGAAAAATTGGTAAGCCTTTCCTGTTTTTGAAACTGTATTTGCTTTTTCACAGACTATCTTTATAATTTTGTATTTACTTATTTGTGCTTTCCAATTTTTAAATCCCAACTGACCATTAAAATTGGGAGGAAAACATTAGCTAGACCCGTTTTGATTGACTGGCAGCCCTTCTGGTCTCACAGAGTGCTTATAAACAAAACATTTTTTACTTGTTAATACCCTGCTTTTTTCTCTTTGCTTATCACAAAAATATATAAGAGTAATAGTGTAACATAAAAAGAAATCCAGGAATAATAAAAAAAAAAACAATTGATGAAGTATGTGAATCATAAGGGTTTGACTTTAGTTCTAAACTTCAGGATAGTCAATATCTCAACACACTGGAAAAAAGAAATTCCTTGAAGGAAACAAACCATTACCTGGCACTGTATTTTTTTAATAGCTGCTCTTATTTTTAAACTAGAAACTTTGTAAAACATGTAAGAAAATATGCACACAGAATTATTAAAAATCGTATTTATGATGTCATCACCCAGCATTAGCTAACATTTAGTTAGAGTTCAAATAATTTTTATATAATTTATAAATTGTGTTTATATTGCTTAGACTTCCTTTTTTACTAACAGTATATCACAAACATTTTTAAAATCATTCATTAGTCTGTAAAAAGACTAAGACAAAATTCATAAAGCTCTCTCAGAGGAACTTCACACTTATTGACATATATTTAACAGCACAGAATGTATTTTAGAAAGGAAACCAGTGTCCACTATATGCCAATTGTATAAAATCATTGTTATTTTCACTTTTAACCATAGTTGATGATTAAAATTAGAGATTTATTAATTGGCATGTCTTCTAGTGCATTTGAAATGTGGCTAACTTCCTAAACATTGAGCTCAGACAATTTTTAAGACCATCCCTGTACATACATAGCTTTTTGGGAAGAGTAGAAAAACTGAAATATCTGAACCTTACCTATAGGGTCTTAACTAAATACCTAATGAGTCATAAGGAAATGCGTGAGTTCTCTGATCCAGATGAACTATGAGCGATTAAGGCTCAGAAAAGACTCTTTGCTTTCTTGATAGCTTAGAAAAAATTTAAATATCCTTCCTACTGTCCAAGCCATTGGTAAGTACAAATCAGAGAACTGGTGGAGATCACATTCTCTATCAATCCTCATTTTAGTTTATCTAGCTTACAGAACTAATTTCTAACTTACAAATGATAGAAAGGAAATGAGGCATAATGGAAGGGTCTGTTGTGATCATGGTTGTTAAACTTCAGTGTACAAAATGATCACTAGGATAACTGTTAGTGAAGATTCCTAGGCCCCATCTTCAGAGATTCTGGTTTAGTATTTCAGTAATAAGACCTAGGAATGCAACTATTTTCACTGTCCCATTCAAATGTTGTAGAAGGAACTCCTTGTTTATGCTTACTTGAAAACTATTTCTCTCTAACTCCTGAAATCGCTTAGGTCTCTGTTCCTCAAATTTGGGAATAAGGCCCATCTAGGGTTTATGATAGTAAGCTGGGGATAGGTGAAGTCATGAAGTCAGTATGTGTACTTTTCTGGAGTGTCAGTTTTATGCAAAGATCTGAGAGTAGGAGAAAATTAACATTTAAAATGTAACATGGAGCAGAATGCAAAATGAACATGAATTTCTAAAATAAACCAGGGATTTCAAGGAAATTTCCCAATTAGTTCTACGTCCCATACTACATTTGCCTTCCATTCCTGGCACAGGGCCCCTTTGGTAGGACACCCTAATTAAGATGACTATAACCCTGAAAAGTGCTGGTATAAACAACTAGTAGTATAAAACGTGCACATAGAAAAGTGTCTTTAAAAAGATGATATGAATGATTGGATAAAAATAGTTTTTAAAGCATGCCTTTTTCATATTTAGGAAAGTATTTCTATGTTGCAGGTGAACAGGCTCATTGCGTTAAGCCTGAACCATCTCAGGTACTAGGCTGCAGTTCTAAAGACCATCAGCAAGGTAAGCCCTCTCCTCTCCCGGCTCTAAAAGCTAAAACAGTCTCACGCTCTGATCCATATGCCACTGAGATAAGGAAGACAACTGATGATTCCATATCAAAAGTCCTAGACTGGTTTAACCGAAGTTCTCATTCACATGACAATAAGCCATCCCTTCAACATCCCCATGGAATAGAGCCTGAAGAAAAAACGGGCTCTAAATCACAGGTTGCTGTTGCCTTGATGAAGCATGATGACAATCTAAAAGAAAACAACTTAAAGGCCCTATCATCCACCAAGGTTGAACTGAAGCCAGTAAGATCTGACTCAGCATTCCAGTTAGAAGGCAACATGCTGCTTTCTGGAAATGGCCAAGAAAGCGAGGTGAATATCCAGTCCAAATCTATGAATTTGTCCTCACAACACACCTCAAAAGAAGACTTGGGTAGACTGCAAACATTTGAAAGCTATGGTGCCCCAAATCAAAGGAATAAAAATAAGGACTATAGCCAAGATACCAAAAGCATAGGAAATGGGGTATCTCATCCCGCCAATAACCATTCCTGCAGTGTTTCCAAGAGATCTGACACAGAAGACCAGGCTCTATGCAATACCACGAATATTGACAGCTTTGGTGAAGAAGAACCCCAGCTTCATGTTTATGGAAAAAACAGAGGAGACTCAAAAGTGAATTTTGGTTCTATAACAGTTTTCCAAGAACCAAGCTTGGAAGCAGATAGTAAGAGCAAAGGAGGAAATACTCACATCCTCAAAGCTTCCTTAGAGCCAGAGAACATTGACTCACCACGTGGGGTTGCCAGCAATGGATCTCCTTGGAAGAAACCTGAGGTCCAAGTACAAGAAGCTGATGAGGTTCCCAAGAACCAAGTGCAAAGGGAGAAATATAAAAGAGTGAGTGACAGAATATCCTTTTGGGAAGGAGAGAAAGCTACTAAGTTTACTCACAAAGAACTCACATCTTTAGGTAGCTGGGAACAACCCTCTGCTAAAGCATGTCAGCCTGTGAAGTCACAGAGTATATCCATAGACAGTTTATCTACAAGCCTGAGTGAATGTAATCGTGTCACTGCCAAACAAGTGGTCCTAGATGAGGATGATCAAGCACCCCCACTCTCCAGTTTTTATTCAGATAAACTTAAGGAGATCAGGCCCCAAATATCAGATCCACCCCAAAACCATTCTTCAGCTGACCAATCAGGCAAAGTGTCTCTGTTTCAGATTAAGACAAATGAGTCAGTAAAAAGACCACCAGTGGTAGACAGTTTGCATTCTAGAAGAGACATTATTTTACCAGCATTGCAACATTCAAATGTTGGGAATAAAATGCCCACTTCTCTTGAGAAAGACAAACCTCGAGTTGGTGAATCAAATGCCAACTTTAAAGTTATGTCCCTAAAAGAAAGAATGGATGGATCCAGTGCAGAACAGGTCTATAATCACTCTCAGTTTGAGAATCTGAGAAAGTTTTGGGACTTAGAAGCTAATCCAAACAGTAAGAATAGTGGTGAGAAGAATACTACCACACCAAGCCAAAAACATTCTGTGCCTTTTAGTAGCCCAAAACAAAAAGAATTCAGTGACATTAAATTATCAGGGAAAAATACCCACAAATTTGAATATCCAAGCCAAAAAAAGGTTACCACAAGAGAGGAAATGGAGAAATCAAATTCAAAGTGCATGCCCCAGGTGCTACCAGATGAAACCACATTTCCATTGAGACCACCCAGAAAGTCCGCTCATCAGTCGCCAGGAAATGAATCATCAAAGGAAAATGTGGAAAAGAATACAGAATGGGTCCTTACTCCAGTGTTCAAGGAAGAAAAGGTTTACTCAGACCCAGAGATTCAAGAATCCATAGTAAAAACAAGCATTTTTTCTAAAAGTTACAAAGACACTTTTAATGACAGCTTACAGAAACTTCTTTCAGAAGCTTTATCACCAGCAATTCAACCCTCTGTTGAAAATGGAAAACCAGTACTCAACCCAGGTGTTTCTGAAAATGAGACATGGCCACTCAAGACAGACTTTGCTGTTACTGGGGAAGAAGACAAAGGACCCAAGAAGATCACTAGTGAGGATGCAGACAAGACAGTAGCTCTGCTGAAGGTCAAACAGAGCACTGTGAGTGCTAGTCTTAAGGAAGCAACTGGAACTTCATCCTCTCCCTTACCAACCAAACTGGAACCCATTACTAGAATTGACTCTGAGCCTGAAGAGGGGAGAGTTTTTGAAAAAGAGATAGAACAGAGTCACAACACTCCAGCTTATCAGAGAGAGATGGGAGCTCCTTTTCCAGAGGGAGGTGAAATTTTGGGAAATACAGCTCTCCCCCAGAAAGGTGAAAGTGGTGGGTGCCAGCTAAACATGGAGAACTTGCTTCAGAAGGCTGTAGAAGACTCTCGCCCATTGGATCAGCCTTCTAATCTTTGCAGAAAGAGTTCTTTGGGAGATGTGGCCAACTCTCCCCAAGATAGGTTTTTGTCCCAGGATGCTCATCTTGTTCCTCAGGATAGGGCACTGTCTTCTCAAAGGGAAATTTCAGAGACTGTAGAGGAAGTCATTCTTCCACCCAGACCTGCACTGAATGATATAAATGATGCATTACAGAAGCTGCACAGAGAAGCTGGGTTGGATTACCCCGCTGGGAGGGAAGTGGGTCCTGGAGAAGTGAAACCAGAATTTCCTGAAGGACTCGCAGCAGGTAGCCCCACAAATCCTCTGGGAGTGATCCCACCCAGGGCTGCAAAGGACACCATAGTTCCAGATGGGATGGATTTTTATTCCTTCAGTGTAGTTCCTGATAAAACTCGCAAAGTTGGATCCTATTCAGCTGCCCCAGGGTCTCCAGCAGTACAGACCCGTAGTTCATCTGGTTTCACTGTTACGCAGTATGGCAAAGAGCTACCTCAGGAAGTGGTAGAAATTGTGAGGGAAACAATTATTCAACCCAAATTGGAGTTCCTCGAATTCAATGCTGGCTTAGAAAAACTACTGAAGGAAACAAGTGAAACCCCACTCTTAAGACATGAAAGTGATACAGGAACTCTTTGCCCATCAAAGTTAATAGGTAGTAGAGAAGAGCCCAGGCAAGCTGCTTCTGAATTCCATCCTGAGGAAATAAAAGAAACCATAGAAAAGGCTGAGGCTCCATCCATAACTGAGAGTGCTTTTGATACTGGTTTTGAGAAACTTCTTAAAGAAATATCTGAAGCTCCTCCTCATCAGTTCCAGGTGTCAGTAAAGGAAGAAACTCCGGGGAAGGAGCCCTCAAAGGCAGAGCAGGCCAGATTCTTGGGGCTGGTGCCCCCTTTTTACACTTCAGCCTCCTCTGAAGTAAAAGTTAAAAGTAATGGTTTGGAATCTCAAGTTAGCCAATGTGATAAAGTATTGAGAGGAGATGAAGCTGTGACTGATTTACCAGTAGGTCTTTGTGGTTCTGAATGCAGGGTTGAAATTACTGGAACCCCACAACTTTCTGCGGATCAGGGAATAGAGACAATTAAGACTATACAACCCACAGAGGGCAGGAACAGTAAAAGTGAGGTTGCAGGGAGACCAGGGGCTTTGCAGGAACCTGGCTTTGAAGAGGGTCCCGAAGCAATTATTTCGTCCAGAAATAGGCAAACCATTTCTCTCCTGACAGACAAAGAAAATCCTACAAAAACAAGTAAAATTGAATTGATTCTAGAATCACCATATCAGAGACAAGAGAAAGGGAAAGAAAAAGGTTTCTCTGACTCTGATTTTTCAGATGGAAACACCGGTTCTAACGTGGAAAGCTGTAGAAATACCTCGAGTGAGCATTTTTAAAAATTTTAACTCATGATAAGTATGCTTTATGGAATGCTGATGTAAAGGATGATGTTATTTCAATTGAGATTAATATCCCCAAATGGTGCTAAATTCTTCTTAGTACTTCAGTTCTCCTGAAACTTTCTTAATAAAAAATGTTTTATTTATATTCTTCAATCAAATGAGTTACTTAGAGACAGCTTCACTATTAAAGCTATGTTTCACAGTCTAACTTCTCATTAATCTACCTAAGGATTTTTAGGTTTCAAAAATATTTTTTCAAATAACTTTTTGAGTTTAAAAACATCTTTAAAACATTTAAACCAGGTTTCCTCCTGGAAATAATTACAATTTCTTTCTTTGCTTTTTTTTTTTTTTTTGAGACAGAGCCTCAAGCTGTCACCCTGGATAGAGTGCTGTGGCATCACAGCTCACAGCAACCTCCAATTCCTGGGCTCAAGCGAGTCTCTTGCCTCTGCTTCCCAAGTAGCTGGGACTACAGGTGCACGCCACAACGCCAGGTCATTTTTTTTTTTTTGGTTGCAGCCATCATTGTTGTTTGGCGGGCCTGGGCTGGATTCAAACCCACCAGCTCAGGTGTATGTGGCTGGCGGCTTAGCCTGCTGAGGCCAACAATTTCTTTCTTAATTGGCAGTCCTCACAGAAGTCTCTAGTAAGATTTGTGACAAGGGGTGGTACCTTTGGCTTAGCAAGTAGGGTGCCGGCCCCATATACTGAAGGTGGTGGGTTCAAACCCTGCCTTGGCCAAACTGCAAAACAGAAAAATAGCTGAGCATTGTGGCGGGCACCTGTAGGAGGCCTCAGGAGGCTGAGGCAAGAGAATCGCCTAAGCCCAGGAGCTGGAGGTTACTGTGAGCTGTGTGACGCCATGGCAAGGGTGATAAAGTGAGACTCTGTCTGTACAAAAAAAAAAAAAAAAAAGATTTGTGACAAGAAAGTGGATCATGAAAGAGAGACCAAAATGGGCATAAATCTCCCATTTAAGGAGCAATACTATACCAGAGTGGTGGCTAAATACTGGAGACAAAGTACAAGCCTGGAATTTCCTTCTCTCAGATTCTTGTGCTGTGATGTTTTTGTTGCCATTCTCTCCCTCTCATTTTCAGTTATCTGTGGAATCTTCCCATATGAGTTTCGTCAGATGACTTCAGCTGATTCTACCTAAGGACGCTGCCTGGCCGGCTGCATTTCTTTGGTTTCAGCCTTGGCTAAGCTAATGAAAATCTTAGCATTAAGGGTACTGTCTTTTGCCAGGACTTGTTTCAGTTTGCTATTCAATCAACATTTTAGCACAGAAACCCCATAATAAGTAGGGATGAGAAGTTACATAATTTGAATGATGAAATGGTAGAGAATGTTTTCTAGCTGGGATAGTTCAGCCAAAGTCCCACAACTGGTATTGATCACGTTTCCTGTAGTTTAATAGAATTTGTCATTTTCTAGCTCCCCTCAGTCTTTTTTTTTTTTGAGACAGAGCCTCAAGCTGTCACCCTGGACAGAGTGCGGTGGCATCACAGCT
>CAUYON010083496.1:0-23756 GCA_963573935.1 Arctocebus calabarensis
CAAGCTAGACCTCCCATTTGATCCTGCAATCCCATTACTGGGCATCTACCCAGAAGGAAAAAAATCCTTTTATCATAAGGATACTTGCACTAGACTGTTTATTGCAGCTCAAGTTACAATTTCTAAAATGTGGAAACAGCCTAAATGCTCACCAACCCAGGAATGGATTAACAAGCTGTGGTATATGTACACCACAGAATACTATTCATTCACTTAAAAAAGTGGAGACTTTACAGCTTTTGTATTAACCTGGATGGAAGTGGAACACATTATACTTAGTAAAGCATCTCAAGAATGGAGAAGCATGAATCCTATGTACTCAATTTTAATATGAGGACAATTAATGACAACTAATGGCACAGTGGGGGTGGGGAAGTGGAGAGCAGAGAGAGAAAGGAGGAGGGTGGGGTGGGGAAAGGAACAGCAGAGAGAGGGAAGGAGGGAGAGGGTGGGTCTTGGTGTGTGCCACACCTTTTGGGGGCAAGACATATTGTAAGAGGGACTTTACCTGAAAAATGCAATCAGTGTAAAAAAAAAAAGAGAGATTCAGAAAAGTTATGTTGTTCTAGTTATTCTGTAATAAAATTAAATAGGACCTAATTATCAGATCTATCTACATTTTTTAAATTTTCAGACTTATATATGGATACAAAGGATTAGGTTACATTGTTTGCATTGTTTGAATGTCAGCTGAAATCCAAGCTGCAGCTGAGCCCTTCACCTGTGAGATTTGCCATACTCCCCTATACCTGTTAGGTGAGCTGTATCTACATTCTATTTTGCTAAATTGTCTCCATATTGTGTCTTAGGAACAATATACACACATAAACTAAATCACTCATCTTGTTTCTCTACTTACCTACCTATTGCTCTTTTTAAAATCTAATCTGAAATACAAATAACTATATTATTAAGAAAGAATGTGGCTGATTAAATTATGAGTCAATGCTTTCACAAATGTCCTTCAGAATGATGAATTAGTCACAGTAGCTTTTGCTTGCTTTAAAATTTCTTTCATCTACTGCTAGGAACTTGTCAATTTTCCCTGCTTTGGTTACATTGTTTGGAGTCTCACAGGCAATCCTTTTCCATATCCCAGTAACTAAATCTCTCTCACTATTCCTCTCTCATAATGCAGTTTCATTATTTTACTTGTCAGTATTTTCTTCTTAAACCTTTGGTTGTTGCTTTGCCAAAAAAAAAAAAAAAAAAAAAGAATTTTAGTTTTTCCTCCAGCAATGAATATTTGCCTCACTGTTCCTGTACCTTTTTGTTTGCATGCCAACTTTTCATTTGATGCCAATTCGCCTTTACCTGCAGTAGGAACATCATCAGTAAGTTAATGGAAATGATGACAAATAAAATAGCTATGACCAAATTGTGGACATTCATCTTGCTAGGAGTGATTGTAAGATGTTGTTAGTTCCATGAAGAATGCTGATTTTTCATTTGTTAAAATATGAAAATCTAACTGGGTTGGAATTAATAAAATTGTATCATTGTCTAAATTTTACTCCAACAGTGTTTGTTTGGCACACACACCCTAGTAATTTCAAGGTGCAAATCAATGTAGGTAAAACCTAGACGTGCCTCTTTCACTTCACTTTCTATGTCTTCAAGTTACTTTTATGTTGAATTATGTTTAGGATTACTCATGAGTAAGTGAGAAATCAATCCATAGTACTAAGCCCAAAGTTCAAAGAAGAGTTGATCAGATTATATCATCATGCAGTATAGATCATGTACATCCAGCTTACATCATCATGCACAAACCTCCACCTAGGAGCCTGACCAGACTTATTTGTGTAAAATGTAAAATAGAAATAATTGTCTATGCATAGCAAGAGACTGTGAATCTCCTCTGACCAGCAATCCAGTGGCAGTGAGTAAACTCTCAAGCAAAAAAAAAAAAAGAACAGGAATGTGTTCTTGACATCCAATGAAGTGAGATGGATTGAGAGGCAAATGCCACGTGTGGTTAAGTCACCCTGGGTAGTCACAACATTTAAGAGACATCCTTCATGTATTCTGTAAGGACTTGTTTGCTGTTCAGCTGCACACATTTTAGACATAATTTGTATTAGTTTCCTATTTTCAGACATGAATAATTATACCTAGAAGCTTAAAATGACATAAATTTTATCATCTGACAATTTTTGGAAATCGGACCTCTGACACAGATTACATTGGGCTGAAATCAAAAATGTCAGCAGAGTTGTGTTCTTTTCTGGCTGCTTTAGGGAAGACTGATTTCCTAGCCTTTTCTAGATCATAGCAGTCCTTCCTACAGTGCTTGGCCCATGGCTACTTCTCTCCATCATAAAAGCCAGAAACGTTGCCTTTCTTCTGAGGTCCCATCTTCCTCCTGCCTCCTCTTTGTCCCACTCTTCCATTTGTAAGGATCTCTGTGTTTACACTGGGAGGATCCATGCAAACCATGACCTATTTTAAAGACAGGTAATTAACAACCGAACTCCCATCTGTAATCTTATTTTCTCTTTGTTGTATAATCTAATCAGTTCCCAGGTTTAAGGACTATAATATTGGCATTTTGGGGTGAAGGCTATTATTCTGCCTAACATGCTACTTTTGCTCTTAAGATGATTTATTATCTAATTGATAAAATAATCACAATTTTTTCAAATATAACTTGGTGTGCTAGAGATTTTAGGCCCCCTTTTTTCACAAAGAATATTTTTTAATACTCACTACTGATTTAAAATAAGACCTCCAGACCAAGTTTAAAAATAGGGTTTATAATTCCTTTCCTGTTATCAACTTTTTGGGGCAAATCATATCACCTCTCTGAATCATAGTTTCCCACTCCTAAGATGAGAGTCGCAGTGAGGCTTCTCCTCATCTCATGGAGTTATCATGTAGGAGTGATAAGTGATGCAATAAGGAAATATGTACCACAATCTTACACTGTCGTTGCCATGTAAATGTAAGACAATATTTCTATTGGTAATAATATTGATATGATAATTAAAATGTTCCAATTTAACTAATGGTCTCTTATATCGGAGCTTCAAGATATTAGATAATATAAGAGTTAAAGGTCCTTAGGAAAATGTCTCCCGTATTTTCAAAAAAATAAACTATTGTGTAAGCACAGTGTTTCCTTCATAAGTAAAATGTTTTTGAAAGCACTGAAACTCCAGGAATCCCCAGGGCGCCTCATCTTAAAAGGATCTTGTTTAAAATAGAAGATCTGTATTACAGATGTAAATTGTGTGACAGTTATGATTGGCTGTGTCTTCCACTTTCTGCAGGTGGCATTTTTTTTTCTTTCCCTTCCTGCAATTATATCAAGAAAGGAGAAAGTTGTTTGTTTAAGTATTAGGATGCACACAGGTGGGCCAGGGCCCATGGTCGTCAATTTAAGGGCATACTTTCATTTTCAATGCAATTAACTATCTAATTGAGCATCCAAATTTAGTAGTGCATTTGCATGTGCAATTAATTATGATTTAAAAGCACTCTGCATTAATGGTTTCTTTTCCATTACCTACAAATGTAATTACTGAAGGATGGATTGAATTTGGAAATCATCTGGGAAAACATTTTTTGCATCCCTGGAGCCTAATGCTGTTTGTGATAACAATGAAATAAAAACGCCATACCCAGAGGCGAAAGGCTGAAAAGTGAGTTATGGCGGTGGGGTGGGGGTGGGGAGAGGGCTGTAGGAGAGAGCCCTAATTGATGATTTCAGTTTTTGATGGTCTTTTTCTTGATTACTGGAATTAATTTAAATTATAGTTACCATATGATTTCAATCAAATAGAACAGAAATAAATCCTGAACTTCAAAAAATAGATTTCAGAAGAGAAAACTCACATTTTACAATTCTAAAAGGAGACAGCCATATTAGCAATTTTTCATAACTTGTAAAATTAATATTTAGTTCAGCATAACAGCATTTGCATTGCTTTCTTGATTAAAGAAATTAAAGATAAAACCTTAAAAATACTGAGATAAAATTCAGATTAGGAACCAGTAATAATTAACATGAAATAGATTGAAAACATAGTCACTGGGGAGAATATAAACATTTTGAATAAGAAGACCGTGTCCTTTTTGTTGGCTGAAAAACTGAATAACTCTGCTATTGTATCTTCAAGAAAAACAGTAAGTATTTTGCCAAGCTGGGATTTCTCTAGACATACTGGTCATAGCTTTACCTCTTTACCTTGGAAGAGGAAGTTCAAGAACCCTCACAGACTTTGAGCTATTCTAGCCCTGTCCAGAAGGAGCACAGGAAAGGAGGGACTCTTGCTTCTCTCCATAAACCAGGTTAGTGGGGAGCCTGACTTCTTGGTGGGAGCTTCTGGAAGGAAGTGGTCAGTAAGACATGGAGGGGCAGTGCAGAGGGGAAGTTAGGAAAGGTCAGGAAGATGATATGCAAAAAAGTTATCACCTTATCACTATTTTGCTAAAGTTTTAATCATGAAGTAAATTATTTGGAATAAAAAATTTATTTTAAAATTTTATGTTAAAAAATAAAATATAATTTTATGTTAAAGCATTTCTTAAATCATTAATTACTATTAAACTATGAATTTAAAAATTAAAAATAAATGGTTTTATTTAAAATAAAACATAACCATATATACATGTATGTTTTAAGTGGAGAAAAAAAAGGAAATGGAGCACTCTAAGATGATAAATCTTTTCTCCCAAACTACTAGTTCCTCTTTTTAAGTGTAATTATAGTTAATATTGTTCACATATTCATCAAGGAGAAAATGCATACACTTAACATTTTATACAAATTTTTGGATCATCCTATAACCAATAGCTATATTGTTCCTTTTACTTTATTTTTTTCACATTAAAAGCTTGGATTTTCTTGTATATCAAGATATTTAGATTTACCACACTATTTCCTGTGGTTGCTTAAAAGAGTACAATTGATGACATAGGTGAGCATTCTTTTATTGATGAAAATCTGGGTTTTTCTGGTTTTGTCTGTTATATACAGTAATACAAATAACATTTACAAGGTCTGAAAACAAAGTTTGCAAACTTGCCATTGTGCATTTATATTGGTGGCATGGACAAACCACTTGGTAAGGTTTCACTGCCTTGGTACATCGGTGTCTCACAGCTGCGTTTGTGTTGACATGTGGTGGTGTCTTGTGGAGTGTTGTTCATTATTGTTGTTACATGTTTTGTGTGCATTTTGCAAAAATGTTGGAGCTTGAATTAGAACAATGAACAAACATTAGGTTTCATGTTAAACTTGACAAGCACAGAAGTGAAATCAAGAACATGTGAATACAAGTTTATGGAGATAATGCCATGAAGAAAATGGCAGTGTATAAATGGATTAAATGTTTTTTCTGAGGGTAGAGAAAAAAATATCATTGATAAAGAGAGGTCAGGGCAGCCAGTAACAAACAGAACTGTGGAAAACATTACAAAAATTCACTGAATTGTGTGTCAAAATCATTGGGCTGGCTGTGAGAAGCATAGAAGACCAAGTAAACATTGAAGCAGTTAGGAAATCTTACCAGAAAATCTTGCCACAAGAAACTTGTGTGCAAAAAGGATCCTAAAGGAGCTCACTGATGAACAAAAGCAGAGGAGAGTAGAAGTTTGCCCAGACCTTCTAGAGAGACAAGATGATGTCTCTGGCCCTGTTATCACTGGTGATGAAACATGGGTGTAACCAATATATCTTTGAAACAAAGTGTGAAAGTACACAATGAAAGTCAGTTCTCCATGACCAAAAATTTCTGTCAGTACAAATCAAGAGTCAAAACAATGTTGCTAACGATTTTTTTTTTATTTTTGCAGAGACAGAGTCTCACTTTATCGCCCTTTGTAGAGCGCTGTGGCGTCACAGCTCCCAGCAGCCTCCAACTCCTGGGCTTAGGCGATTCTCTTGCCTCAGCCTCCCGAGTAGCTGGGAACACAGGTGCCCGCTGTTAACCATTTTTGATATCTGAGCTAACCATTTTTGATAATAGATATTGTTCATCGTGAATTTGTACCAAATGAACAAATAGTTAACCAAGTTTCCTTTTTGGAAGTCCTGCAAAGTCTGCATGAAAAAGTTAGACAAAAATGACCTACACTTTTTTTTTTTTACCACTTCTTTGTTTGTTCTTGCATCATAACAACGCACTGGCTCAACAGCACTGTCTGAGAGGGAATTTATAGAACACCCTCTCTTCTCACCTGATCGGTCCCCCAATGACTTTTTTATTTACACCTAAGTAAAGGATATATTGAAAGGAAGACATTTTGATGACATTCAACACATCAAGGGTAGTATGTTGATAGCTTTGAAGGTCATTCCAGGAAAAGAGTTCCAAAATTGCTTTGAAGGGTAGATTAGTTGATGGTTCAGTGCATAGCTTCCCAAGGAGAGTGTTTCAAAGGTAACCATTCAGCAATGAGGTATGTAGCACTTTTTCTAGGATGAGTGTCAGACCTCTTATATATTATCCTTGCCATACTTCAGAGTAAATATGAAGAATTTCTGGAAGGTACCCAGCCATTGTTAATCTATCTTTTTCAATAAATGTCTCTACTTTTTCAGATTACATGGCTGGATTATTTCCAGATAGTCCTCATAGAGGATAAATATTTAGAAATAAAACTGCTGGGTCAGATGATATGTGCATATGTATGTTCATTTTAAATTTGGCAGGCACTGGCAAGTGTACTTTAAAAAATATAATATTCATTAATAGTGTCTGAAAATGCTAATTTTTCAAGCAATTTTAGCATTCTATTACTGACGCTTAAAACTCTTCTCAAGCTAATGAAGAAAAAATATTGTTTTCATTTTCATAATTACTTTGATTTTGATATTTTTCACATGCTTTTGGCAATTTGGTATCCTTTGGTGTGCAAATGCCTCAATTATATTCTTTGTTTTGCTTCCTTTTAAAAAGCCATCTTTTCTTCTTTTCTTCTAAATTTTTATATTCTGGAACTTAACCTGTTGTCTATTCTGTATGCTAGAAATATTTTCCATTCTATTTTTTCGTTTGGTTCTTCCTGAAGTCTGTGATATCTCTACATTTGTGCTGCACACTGAACTTAAAAATTGCTTTAAGAAATTATTTAAATAAATTATTTGAGATCTAGAAAAAGTAGGCTTTATCTAAAGAGGATTTATATGTGTGTTACAATGTGTCTGGATGACACTGCTAGCTCAGGACAATTTCAGACCGAGTTCAAGTCTTGAGTTTCCCATAGCCCAGAATACTCGATATAGCCTAGGACACTGATACATCTTTTAGGGTGTTTTCAGTAACAATTTAATGTGGGGAAAGTCTCTACTAAAATGGACATTACACCTCCGCCTTCTTTAAATTCTAGACTTTGATGTTTGTTTCACTTCTTTTGCCCTGTATGGACCTGAAAAAGAACTTCAAATCTTTTGGAAATTATAAATATTCTTAGGGCAAAATGACTTCTGGGCTTTTCTTATTTATCTGAAATTTCTGCTTTCTTTTTCCTACTACTTTGTTCTAGTAATTTCTTCTTTAGTTGTCAATTATTTGATATTTTTCAAGGAGATCCTTAAAATGGTTTATTCAGCATTTTAAATTGTAAGGAGTATGGAATTTATTTTAGTGACTTGGTTCTCTTACCTTAAATTAAAGTCTTCTCTTTTTGTCTTTGTTAATCTTACCATTCTACTTGGGAAAGGTTGAATTTTCTACTCTTTTTCCAGTTTGAAATTAAAAGAAAATCAAATTCTCCTGAGTTTTGTTGTTTTTTTCCTAAAGAATGCTTTTAGGTGTATGATTCTTTCTCCAAATACTGCTTTGATTGCATCCACTGATTTTGATATGTGTGTATTTAATTTAAATAGCAAATTAGTAATGGTAATTTCTTTTTAGCATAGGAGCTATTAAAAAGGCCTTTCTTTTTAAGACATCATTGTTTATGTGTTTATGGCCACCTCTATCTTATGAATTCCTTATTTACTAGTATATTATATTGTGTTACTAATTATGAACTAAATACTATGTTTTATGAAAGTGTAAATATTTAATTTTGTCTCATAATTGATTTATTTAACTGTTATTCAAAGTGATTGTGTATGTTCAAAAGGTTTCCTTTTTCTGGGGTGAAAATAAGTTTATATTTCACTGTATTTGTTTATCCTATGAACATTTAGCAAGTGCCGTTATTTGCAGAGCTCTGTCCTGGGGTACAAGGAAAGAAGAATCAAAAAAGCTGACAAAATCCCTGTTCTCAATATAATTGATAATTTGTGGAGGAGACAAACAAAAAATAAGCAATTTATTTTTAGTAATAACACCTATGGAAAAAAAAGAAACAATGTGGGGGGATGGGAAATGACAGAGGTATTGGTCATAATAAAGTAGACAGAACAAGTTTTTTCAAATCAGACATTGATGAGAGATCTGAATGCAATTAAGGGAGGAGCCTGTAGAAATGTAGGAGAAGAACATTCCAGAAAGTAGAAACAGGGAATTATTAAATATAGCTTATTAAGCTTTTAAATTCAACCTAAATGCTGAAGAATTTGGAATTAATTATATAGGATTGTGAACACGAGTTTACAATTTCAACATTATAATATATGTAACCAGTGAAAAGGTTTAAGAATGTAAGTAACATAATTAATATTTCTTGGGAAGCTATTTCCTATCAGCAATGTAGATTGTTAAAATGTAATAACAACAATTAAGTGTTTTAGGAGTTTACATTTTACCAAATATCTTTATATACATTTTTCTTTTTGCAATAAACATATGGAACACAGGTGTTATTATTTCCATTTGACACTGTAGACCCAATGGGATGTTGTAGCCCATGTATGGTGGCCCTGAGACTAAAGTTCAGTTTTTCAGATTCCAATATTGTACTCTTTTCCCCCTCAAATAGTCTTTGTCTTCACTAACATTTCATGTACAATATATATGCCACCATTTCCTTAATAGTAGCCTTAGTCTTAACCCATGTGGAAAATTGATCCTTGATATATCTAAACACAGGTCAGAGACTAGCTTGCTATTCAATAAACATATTTTTCCTTTATGTTGGAAAACTGTGAGATGACATTTTCCAGATCTCTTGTAGTTAAATGTTGCTGTGAATAAACTAATGGAATTTTAGAGAAAATTGTATCTAAATATGACACTTAAAAATCTTTTGTCATCTTGAAGAATCTGAGCAACACCTTGGAAGCTAAATGCTGGAAATGGTAGATCAATAAGATGAAAGGAGCTTGACAAATGTCCATCATTTGGGGGGAATTATAATTATAATTATACATATTATATGTGTATTTATATATGTATAGATGACAGCTAACTAAAACAAACAAACAAAAAAAAACCCCTGGAATTCACACATCAAGATATTTAACATTTTCATTGTCTAACAAATGCCTGACGGCCAATGTTCCCCAAATTCTATAGTGAATCACAAATATATCTCTATTTAGTCAAGTTCATTATCTTATCTTGCTCAAATTAGATTAAAACTTTAATTTTCTAAAACAAATAAAGTATAAACCTACAGATCAAAAAAATCCATACCTTAATAAAGTATATTTCATTTGAATGTTCATTCATTTACTATTCACTCTCTAGGGCCTCTTAGAATACAGCCAAATTGGAACCTTAATTGCAGAGAGCCATTTAGAATTGCTTAATCAATGCTGACTTACCACCAAATGCATGGACAAACATTATTATCACAGTTACTTTCTAAATAGCTTCCTAAGTATATATGTTTCAGTGTAGCATGTAATTTTCTTTTTGATTTCTCTAGTTAATGACAATTAAACTGATTAGAAGTAATTCTAAGTATCCAAATTATATAGATACATTTTCTTATAAGGAGGAGAGGATTTATTTCTATCAAAGTATTTACTCTAGGTATGTTCAAGCTTTTTACAAGCTCTTGAGGGCTGTATAGAGCCCTTGAAGTCAGAGTTGCAAGGGTATAAATGTGTAATATTATGATGCTATGATTCTAGATAATCAGGTCTTTAAAGAAGTAACCTGAAAATGATTTTGTAATCAAACGACCTAGAGGAGTTTATAACCAAGTAACAGGGAGAAAATCTTTGTACAGTTTGATAATGGTGCCTGTATCTTGGCAAGTTTATTGCCTCTGGATAGAGTTATTTGTTAGGTGCTTAACAGTACCATCTTAGTTGGGTTAGGCTATGATTACCTGAGTAAAAAAGAATGCTGTATGTGTTCATTCAGACATGTTTTTCTTTACAAAAATAAAACCTATATTTAATACTGTTTAAATTGGGGCAAACATATTTGTTCGGATGTACTTAGTTAATAATTAGGGAGCTTGCTTATTTAAATTATGTTCCTAGATTTGAGAAAAGCTATACTTCCTAAATTTTTCAATTTATAATCAAAAACTTGTTTTTATTTTATTTTATTTTATTTTATTTTTGAGACAGAGTCTTACTTTGTTGCCCTTGGTAGAGTGCCAGGACATCATAGCTTACAGCAACCTCAAACTCTTGGGCTAAAGCCATTCTCCTGCCTCAGCCTCCTGAGTAGCTGGGACTATAGGTGCCCATCACAATGCCTGGCTATTTTTCGAGACAAGGTCTTGCTCTGGCTCAGGCTGTATTGAACCCGTGAACTCAGGCAATCCACCCACCTTGGCCTCCCAAGTGGTGGGATTACAGGTGTGAGTCACTGTGCCCGGCCCAAATCCTTCTTAAAATATATGCATCTTACACTTGTCTTTGATACTTGAGAGCAATCCCAGTATCACATTCCTTTCAGGTAGTGTCTTCATAATCATCCACTGAGTTACATTTATGAGTGACACACAAATAGGTTACTTTGTGTACAGTTTTAAAAACATAGTGTAAGGTGGGGGCAGGGACTCATACCTATAATCCTAGCACTCTTGGAGGCCAAGGAAAGAAGATCACCTGAGCTCTGGAGTTCAAGACCAGTCTGAGCACAAGTAAGACCTTGTCTCTGCTAAAAATAGAAAATTATCAAAGTATTGTGGCAGGGACTTGTAATCCCAGATACTTGGAAGGCTGAGGCAGGAAGATCACTTGACCCTAGGGAGTTTGAAGTTGTGAACTATGATGATGCCACGGCACTCTAGCTTGGGCAGCATATTGAGATACTTTCTCAAAAAGCAAACAAAAAAAAAATAAACAAGCAAACAAATAATAGTATGAGAGACTCCAATGAAGGCTTTATTTAGCTGATAAGCATCTGGGAGCACCTGCAGACATAATTCACTGAGGGTGAGCAGATTGGAGTTTTAGAAGGGAAAAGTTTTGTCTCAGAAGGTAATTCTTATCTTTAACTGCTGTGCAAATTATAGCTGGGGGCGTTTGTGAAACTTGACACTAGATTTTGAGGTATTTTGAAGGCCCTGCGTTTGTGTAGATCGGCTGATCCAGTCAGACCAGTTGCCTTTACTAAGGAACTGACTCAATTGGTCTTGACCCCCCCCACACCCAAGAACTGACTCAGTAAAGAAGACAATCTCTGCACCCATATGGTTCCATCCTGAACCCAGCCAATGGGCAGACCCAATTGCCTATTTTTTTGCTCTCCAAACTGTCTTTAAAAACTCTTTCTCCCCAAACTTTTGGGGAGATAGATTTGAGACATTCTTCCTATCTCCCGGTGTGGTGCCTGTGATGTTAAACTCTTTCTCTGCTGTCTCAGTGTATTGGCTTCCTCTGGACCAGTGGACAATGAACCTGGTTGGGTGATAACACAGCTGTTGTCCTAGTACTTCCTAAGAATGCTACTTGTAAGACTAGCGGTTTTTTGGTTAAACAAAGTGCAAGGGGAAGTATATTAAAGTAGCTAATAACAAGAAAAATAAAGTGAAAGAAAGAAAAAAAAAGGTATGGAGACAAGGGGACCATTCAGAACTTTCTATAGCATCTGTTTTATTCAGTGATAGTACAGAAAAGAAACATACCTCCTATTCCATTCACTTTTTCATTCATACTTTCCCCTGATTTTTAATCCATAGCATCAAGGAGACAAAGATCTTTCCGCTGTAACACATCTACATTTTTACACTATGAAAAACCACGATCACTTTCTATCTAGAATAGGACAATTTCTTACCCTATCCATCCTGTAAACAAACACTATTTTGTTTTTGAAATCTCTTTCCTGCCTTCTGTTAGAGTTATTGCTACAGTTTGCATTCCATTCTTGTTTATATAATCAGTTCTTACCTTAACAACATTGCTAATACCTTGAAACTTTCATAATCTCCCTTTTGACCTAGAATACTTTCTTAAAGACCTTGTAATTACAAAATCTTGGTAATATTAGAGTATGAATTTAAAATACACATTTAAATAAAGCATGCATTTTTAAACAGAAAACATTGTATTCCCTACGCATAGTAATAATTGTAAAATCTATACTGGTAGTATCAGTGATATTAGCCGAGCATTCCTTTAAGCTTTCAGCTATGATTGGGCTGTCTAAATTTAGAAATTAATTTTTCTAACATAGCATACTTTACATGTAAATGAGATAGGCATTGCTTTATAGAAGTTCAGATACATAAATACAACTTGGAACTACTGATTAATTTGTTGTCTCTACTTATTTCATTCTCCTTTCCAGAAAAAATATGACTAACATACACAGAATCAAATATCAATGAAGAATTATAATTATAAATGTTATTTTTCTCCTTAGGGTTCATAATTTGTTAAAATTTTATGTGCTGCTTAGAAGCGAAAATTTCTAAGAAAAGATGTTTTGATAATTTTTAAGCTTCTTATAGCAACTGAGATGCACATATCACCATTGTTTTATGATTAAATTATAGTATAAACTATTAAAGTATTGTATCATAATATTAATACTTAAGTGTAAATCATTTTACTCTACACTCCTGGGTAAGCATATCTAGACCATCAAGCAGATGGGCCTACCACTCTGCTGAAGTCCATCGACTATTAAGTCAATCATATTGCTTTCTTAATAGATTAATCTGCCCAAAAAGGCTGTAAAATATATATTTTACTTACTTAAAGTCACTTAGAAGAGACTGATCATTTACATGTCCTATTTTAAGAGGATGCTTTAGCATTTACCTGCCTTAGCATTTACCTGTCTGAAACAGAGTGAGAATCAGATTTTTGGTAACTAGATAGTTAACCTCAAAAGCGTAAAAGAAAACTATTTGTTATGTCAGCAATATGCATCTGATTCAGGCAATAAAGAACTATTATTTGCAGGATTTTGCTCTGCTTTTTCCACTGTTAATGGCTTGAACCTCTTGTGCTATCATCCACTGAATTTCCATACATGGAACTGAGCCATGCTGATATTGCCATCAAGTACTGGTGTGGATGACCTGGAAAATGCTAGAATGGTGGGTCTGTGCTCTTGGGGAAAATAAAACACTGTCATTAAGTGGATCCTAAGTACTTGAAATAATTAAATAATCTTTTGTGACCCTTTCAGTTGTAGCTAAGATTTTTCACACTCCAATTTAGGATTGCACTTTCATTCTGCCTAAATATCTTCCTAAGGCCCAATGGTTTGGGATCCTATTATTCAATGGTTTGGGATTATAATATTGAACAGTGGAGAAAGGATGAAGAATTTTCTATTTCATTAGAGGGTCCTGGTTATGACAACTGACATAAGAATAAACTGCTTCTCAGTTTTTTAGAGCTGAACATAGTAAATAATACCATCAATGTGATTTATGTTCAGATCTTCTGTTTTAAGGTTTATCTCAGTTTTAGTGAGAAATAGTTTTTATATCATTAGGTTGGGACTGTTTTAAAGACCTCAGTGATTTGCCAAGTGTCATCAAATAGTGGCAGGACACTTTTGTGGTCTCTAACTGCTCAAGAAAGAAGGACAAATAAAGAGACTTATGGGGAGAAAAAATGGAAAGAAGGAGAAAAGAGGAAGTGAGGAAGAAAGTAATGATGAAATGAAGGGAAGGAGGTGGCTGGTGAGAAGCAGTGGGCGGATAAACATGAACACAGCAGCTCCATTCTCTACCTATGGGTTTAATACTGAGCTCACATTGCTCTTACAGAAGAAGCTTCCGTAAGTTTAAACCTGAGAGAGCAAACTTTTTTCTCCCCACTCTGCACTTTTCCAAGTCAGAACAGGGTAGGTCCTCTTACACTGCTCTAATCCAGGTCCGCGGAGTGTGAAGGCACCACTTCAGTTGTCCCCCACACTAAGATAGAACCTCTGGAATCTAAAAATCATCCCAGTTTCAAAGATGAAACTTTGCCCCATTCCAAGTACAGTTTAGCTGGGTGAAGGGGTCACAATGACCTCAGCCACGTCCACTTCCCATTGTCTCTTATGAGATTTAGACAGGAAGACGAGATCAATTCGTTCAACACATTTTAATTTCTTTTGGGGGGAGTGAGGTGGCTAAAATTTAGCAAATAAAGATTATTATACATAGAAATTAAGTGTGTGCTGAATATAATTAATAAATGTGGTCACAGGGAGATTAATATTAACCTGAAAAGCTCATATGGGCCGGTGGAGTAGCTGAGTTTATTGAAAATTTTTGTGAAATGAATCCTCCCTTCCAAAATTTTATTATACTTGAAAGTTAACAGCCTAACACTGTTGCACATTTCAAGCTGTTTACTGAGTCTGGAAGCTTTGTGATTCAGATTAATCCCGTGGTGGCTGCCTCCACCCCCATTGTTTTCTTTATTAGGAAGCAAAGATTCCCATATGTTTCCTTTTAAGACAGAATGACTCAGACATTTTATATTTAATGCACACTTGGATAGCTGCTTTAGATTTTATACTCTGGTTCAAGAGTTCAGCATTCGACTGTGACACCATCTGATGATGAAATGAAGAAAATGACCCTGGAGACAGAGAGTTTTATGTTCTGGTTGAAAACATAGAAAATCTAAATTTGTTTGCTGCTATTATTTGTCAATATGTCTCAAATGGACTCCTAGTTGCCACATTAAGTCTAATTCATTAATAACAGTGTTGAGAGAGCCTTGGTCAATATAGAGACCCAGTACAAGATGCTTATTCCCTCAGAGTCCTCTGCGACCTCTAGCACATTTATAAGAATTCATGGTAGGTACTACAAGAGAGAACTAGATAAGAGGACTTGTGTTTTTCTCAAGATGAATGTCAACAGAAAAGAAACCATACTCTGTAAAATAACATAAAGAGGTTTACTCTGAGCCGTATTTGAGAACTATGACCCAGAGTCCTGCCCAAGAAGTCTTGAGCAAATGAATGGCCTCATGGTGATAGGTTTACAGTTCGGTTTTATACATTTTAGGGAGACATAAATTACAGGTAAAGTCATAAATCAATACATGGAAGGCATACATTGGTTTAGTCCATAAAAGCAGAACACATCAAAGGGAGGCCTCACAGTTTATAGGTGGGTTTAAAGATCTTCGGGTGACAATTGGCTGAAAGAGTTAGGCACTCTCTAAAAGACCAGGAGTCAATGAAAAGAAACAAAAAGGAACAATAAGTTAAGATAAGGGTATCATAATCAGAGACAAACTATAGGACATATGCCAGACTCCGGTGGTTTGTTGTGTATATTGGTGCGGGTAAGTCTTGTACCGCCTTAGGCCTGTTAATGGCTCATGAATACCATCTCTAAAAAGGCAGGGGGACATGATGAGGCCTGTGTAGTCTCTTTTCTCATGGCTAGCAACTCAGTTTTAGGGTATCCATTTGTCCAAGAGGAGGTCTAATCAACCATCTGTTGCAAGGAGGGGAGCTTTAAGATTTTATATTAGTTTCTGTGAGGTCAGCTAAGATTTCTACTAACACATTTTCTTTTTCTCTGCAAACTGTGCCTTCAGTAAAAACACTGAAGTACAGAGTTTGTAGGGCTCCAAAAAGTTGGAAAAAATGTATTTACTCACCTCCATTTTCATACATACGTATTTTAATTCTCTTCACCAGTGAGTTTTAACACCATTCATCCAGTCAAAAGTTTTGATTTTTACCAAAAACTTAAAAATCACTTCCCATTCTTATCTTTAAAAATCCATACTGACCATGTCCTATAGATTCTACCCTCTAAATATTTGTTATTTTTGTCTCTTTCTGCACTAGTTTCTTAATTTAGTTGCAATAACTTTGCCTACATTAAGTTAATAGATTCGTAATTAATCAACTCTACCCAGTGCCCTTCTCACTTATCCATCACCCGTAAAATATTTGTCCAAATTGATGTCAAAGTAAAAAATTGCACTTGACAAAGATAAACACACTTTTAATTTTATTGAATTCCATTTATTCAAGGCTTTTCAAGACTATATATGTGTGTGTGTATGTGTGCATATATATATATACACACATATATTTGATTCAAGACTATCAAAATAGGAAAAGGGACTGAACTCAAATTTGCTGAGACAAAGGGAAGATTTTCAAAGACAGGTTGTGGGTAATTGCATATTTTTTATGTTTATCAATTAAATATAAAAAGGAAGGGAAAGTAAACTTTCTCCTTCTTCATGAAAGAAGGTATTACAACTTGAAGCAAGAAACCAGTGAAGTTAGGCAACCTTGGAGAGATAAAGGTGCTATCTTCCCAGATGACTACATTTCCTTCCCAGGAATGCAAGGGTAGTTTGACACAGGCAAATCCATAAATGTAATTTACCACATAAACAGAACAAAAAGAGTTTATGATAAGAACTCTTAACAAAGGAGGCATAGATGGAATAAACCTCACATTATAAAAGTTGCATATGACAAATCCACAGCCAACATCATAGTGAACAGGGAACATATGAAAGTATTCTTGCTTAGATCAGGAACTAGATAAGGTTGCCATTGTTACCACTTCTATTCAACATAGTGCTAGACGTCCTAGCCAGAGGAATTAGCCAACAGAAGGAAATCAAGGGCATCCAAATGGGGACAGAAAATGTCAAATTATCACTCTTTGCTGAAGATATGATCTTATATTGAGAGGATTCCAAAGATTCTGTCAAAAGACTCCCACAATTGACAAATAAATTCATCAGAGACTATGGTTACAAAAAATGAATGTTTAGAAATCAATAGCTTTCCCATATATCAACAATAGTCAATCTGAGAATCTAATTAAATCAAATACCTTTCATGGTAGCAACAACAAAAATAAAATATCTGGGGAAATATTTATCTCAGGAGGTAAAATACATCTACAGGGAAAACTATAAGTTACTGAGAAATAAATCATAGAGATTGTTAAAAATAGGAAAAATATATCATGTTCATGGATCAGCAAAATCAATAATTTTAAAATATCTATACCACTAAAAGTGATATATAGCTTCAAAGCAATTTCAATGTTATCTTTCTCAGATCTAGAAACAATAATTCTACACTTTATATTGAACCAGAGAAGAATCTGAATAGCCAAAGTAACCTTAAACAAAAAGCACAAATCAGGAGATGTTACTTTATCAGACTTCAAGCTATATTACAAGGCTATAGTAACCAAAACAGCATGGTGCTAGCACAAGAACAGAGATACAGACCAATGGATCAGAACAGAAAACCTAGGTATAAAACCAACCTCACACTGTCATCTGATCTCTAACAAAGAAGACAATAGCATATGTGGGGGGAAAGAATTCCTATTCAATAAATAGTGCTGAGAAAATTGAATAGCCACATGTAGAGGACCAAAGCGGGATCTGCACCTCTCACCATTCATAAAAATTAATTTGTAGATAGATAGAAGACTTAAACCTGAGGTGTGAAGCTATAAGAATTCTAGAAGAAAATGTTGAAAAAACACAGACATCAGCTTAGGCCAAGCATTTATGAAGAAGACTGCAAAGGTAGTCACAACAACAATAAAACTTAACATATGGGATCTGAATAAATTCAAACATTTCTGCACAGCCAAGAAAATAATCAACAGAGTGAATAGACAAACTACAGAATGAGAGTAAATATTTGCATGTTATACATCTGATAAAGGGCTGATAATGATAATCTGTAAGTAACTCAAGGAAATTCGCAGGAAAAAAATTAGATAACTCCATAAAACAACTGGCAAAAGACATGAACACAAGTTTTTCCAAAAAAAAAAAATTTTTTTTAAAAGAGGACTAATGGCCAATAAACATATAAAAAAATGCTCAACATTTCTAGTGCAAATCAAAACTGCAAAGATTTATCACCTAACTCTAGTGAGAATGAGTTTTATCAAAAAATCCAAAAATGGCAGATGCTGGCATGGATGCCAAGAGAAAGGAACATTTATATTCTGTTGGTGGAAATGTAAACTAAAACAATATAAAATCTATGGAAATTTGTATGGAGATACCTCAAAGAACTGAAAGTAGACCTATCATGTGATTCAGCAGTCCCACTATTGGGTATTTACCCAAAGGACTAAAAGTCATTATATCAAAAAGACACAGACACTTGAATATTTATTGCAACACAATTCACAATCACAAAGATGTGGAATCAACACAAATGCCCATCAATACATGAGTGAATTAATAAAATGTAACAATTGGATACCAAGGAGTGTTACGTGGCCATGGAAAGGTGAACTAATATTTTTGTAACAACCTAGATAGAGCTGGAAATCATGCCTTTAAGTCAGTGGTTCTCAACCTTCCTAATGCTGCAGGTGCTTAATACAGTTCCTGTGGGTCACGACCCACAGGTTGAGAATGAACCTTGTATTGCAAGAATGAAAAAAAAAAAAAAAAAACACACACACAAGTGCTAACTATTGAATTGAAATTAATAAATCAACACCCATATGCATATTTGGTAGTAAAACTCCATGGAAAGCCAGCAGATAGGAGGGGGCAGGAGGGAGAGGTAAACCCATCCTAACAGGTACAATGCACACTATCTGGGTGATAGATATATTGAAAAGATTGACTCAAACTGTACAAAACCAATTCATATACCCAAAACATTTGTACCCTCTTAACATTCTGGAACAAAAAAAAAAGGAAGAAAAGATGACTCCTAGATCCTTGAGAAAGATGTTCCTTAGGTTATAAAACTGGCAAGAGGGTTTTACTTTTATTCCAAAGAGGCAGAGAAAAAGCTTTCAATTAATAGTTTTTGAAAGTAAGTGCTCTAAGAAAAAGGATGCTCAGGAAGCCTGTAGTTTGGAAGAAATGTGTGGCAGTGAGCAGAAGCTGTATTTTTTCATATTATCTTCTTAGTGCTCATTATGGTGGCAGTTACTGTGAAGGCATTCTTTTAATATTTTTCAACTAAAGATTCAATTCTTTGAAACAATACAAGAACCTACAAATGGAATTCTTAAATGTTATCAATGGCAGTAAAATATCATCTTTTGAGGGTAGATTAAAAAATTGATAATCAAATGTAACTTGGAACCTTTTTTTTTTTTTTTTTTTTGAGACAGAGTCTTATTCTGTTACCCTGGGTAGATGCTGTGGGTCATAGCTCATAGCAACCTTAAACCCCTGGCTCAAGCAGTCCTTCTGCCTCAGCCTTCCAAGTACCTAGGACTGCAGGTGCCTACCACAATGCTCAGCTAGTTTTTTTTTTTTTTTCTATTGTTTAGTAGAGACAGGGTCTTATTCTTGCTCAGGCTGGTCTGGAACTCCTGACCTCTAGTGATTCGCCCTCCTCAGCCTCCCAGATTGCTAGGATTACAGAAATGAGCCACCACACCTGGCCAATTTGGACCTATTTTTAAAAGAAGAATATGCTTAAGCCAATTTTTAAATACCTAATATAAGTATTTTAAATGCAATTTTTAAAATTAGTTCTTTAGATTTTAAGCAAAAGGAAAACCATTTAAGTAAGCATCCAGTTCCAAGGACTTCTGAGGACAACATTGACTTGGTAAAAGAAATTGATATGTCTGGTAAAAAATTAGTCTTAAAATTCTATTGGTATTTAGGACCTCTCAGTACAGCTATGTCCTCTGTGAGTTCTTAATAAATATGTGTTGACAAAATATTTTGGGATATTCCCATTATTTAAAGCATCATTAAAAAAATAGGACTTAAGTCTCCTGGCTTAACCAGTTTAACACATTTATAGCACTGTAAAATCCTGCTCCACCCGTGGTAATGAATCCATTAGTCAGGCTTCTGTAATGTTCAGACACTTTCCACTAAATGGCTGCTTTACACCTGATAGTGAATGAACCGCATCACCAAGTGAGCTTACTTCAATTTAAAGAAGGTTTTATATCTGCCAACATGAATTATTTAAATCCCTAAAGGCTTTGTTGGAAAAAAGACATGCTTTAAAAATTCCTTCAAAGATAACTGAAATATGGCCTATATTAAGTTAACTCCATAGAGGGGGAATCATATCAGGTCATGACTTTTTATTCGATAAAAAACAAGAGTGGAAAACTTTAATTTTTTTGTTGAATGTAATTTTTCATACAGTAAAATAGAGAAACCCTAAGTGTACATGTCAAAGGTTTTGGCAAATGCTTTCATTAGAATAACCTGCACTAGGTTCAGAATAGTTTCATCACCACAGCAATTTCCCTTGTACCAAGTGGTACCCAGTTAAACCCTCCCTGAAGCAAACACTCTGGATTTGTTTTGCCTAATCTACAACTTTGTACTAATGGAGACTGACAATATGTACTTTTTTAGGTTTCTCTTCTTTCACTTAGCTTAGTGGTTTTGGTGAATTACCCAGTGGAAAATCTCAAGATTCCTCTATATTGTTGCATTTACCAGTATTTTTTTTTCTTTTATTACTGACTGATATTGAGTTATATAGCTATACCGCGTTTTGTTAATCCATTCTCTCATTGGCAGATCACTGGGATATTTCTAGTCTGGCAGCTATTATGAGTAAAGCTGCTAGAATAATCATTGTGCCAACAGTGCGATTGCTGAGTTGTATATTTAGTACATGCTTAACCTCATAAGAAATTGCCAGAATCTTTTCCAAAGTGGTGATACTATTTGACATGCTCAAAAACAGTCCTTGACAATTCCAGTTGCCCCTTAGCCTCTCCAACATTTGGTGTTATGAATCTCTGCCATTTAACCACTCTGGTCAGGGTACAGTAGGTTCTTGCTGTGGGTTGTATTTGCATTTTCCTGATGGCTAATGGCGTTCAGAATTTCTCCTGTGTTCGCTGGCCATTTGTAGTTTCCTGTGGTGAAGTGCCTGTCAAGTCTTTTGCCCATTGAGTTGTTTGCCTTTTTATTCTTGAGTTGTGAGCATTATGTTTATATTATGGGGAAAGATATTTTGCTACATATTTGTGTTCAGAATATTTTCTTCAGCCTGAGGCTGGCATATTTATCTCCATAATGATGAATTTTCATGAGTAGAAGTTTTAGTCTGATGAAGTTCATTTCATCAATGTTCTTATTTACTCATTAATGCTTTCTGAGTCAGCTCTAAGAAAATTTTGCCTAAACCAAAGTAGGGAAGATTCTCCTATGCTGTCTTCTAGAAGTTACGTAGAATTAGCTTTAGGTCTAAGTTTATAATGCACCTCAAATTCCTTTTATTTATGATGTGCCATGTTCTTTTTTTCTATATGAATATCCAGTTTTTTAAGCACTATTTATTGAAAAGGTTTTTATTTCTCTACTGAATTGCTTTCATGTCCCAGTTAAAACCTTTTGATCTCATACATGCAGGTCTATTTCCATTCCCCTCAGTGGGTAGAAAGCCCTGAGGTGGTGGTTCTTCCCTCTGTTTTCCACCCTAAAACGAGGGCCTTCTGCAGCAAGGTGGGGGTATCTCTCAGCGGTCTTGGATCTCCAGTGAATGACTCCTGTCGTGTGGTACTCAGTGTAAGGCTTGGAGTTCCTCTGAGTCGTGCTGTCTCCTTCTGGCCATCATACTTACACAGATTCCATGTGAACGCCTCAGACGGGCCTTGCTCAGCCCCTTCCTCAGTCATTAGCTGCTGCTGTCTCCTACCAGAGTAAGGCCTGGAATATTAGAAAGTTTCTCTTGATTCTTCTGCTCTGTCCCTGGACTACAGCAGGCTGGGGGCACCTGCACCCTACAAAGGTCTCTGTCCTCCTGCCTTGCCACCGTTCTTCCTGGAGAGTGCTCCATGCAAGACTGTGCTAAAGAGTTTTGGCAGAAAGTGGAGATTCCCTTTGTGTACAAGATCCTCAGAGTTTCTAAACACTTATTCCAGCCTACCCTCAGTCCTTAAAATCCTTAAAACTTCACCCATTTTCTTTCTGCTGTGTCTGTGGTGCCTCTTCTTTCTCCTACTCTATGAAAGATGAAACATCCAGGGGATCCGTATCTCCTAGGAGGACCTGGCATTTCTCATGTTTTGATTCATTATGTTACTTTGAGGCTTTAGGTCTTTGCTGGTTGAAAATAATTATAATTATTTTAGATTATCTATTTTTATTTTGTGAGGGATCAATTTCAGCCAAAGCAAAACTGATACAGAGGTAGCCTTCTATAAAAGGCTACCAGGGGAAATAAATGCCAGGGAAATGTCTTCTACATTTCATTTCCCAAAGTATTTTATGTAGTCTGGAGTGAATTGGTTCCATTAAATTAGCAACTTCTTGCTCTAAAGGAAGTCACTTTACAAGATTTCCAGAAGTTTTGTAAGGTACTTGCGTAAAGTGAAGATTTTCTTCTAATTGATATATTACTTACCCTTGATTACCTCAAAATATTAACACACTGTGAAAAACATCAAAAACAATATGACTTTGGAGTTGTACTGACATCATTTCCCTGTTACTGATGTTATGTGAAATCATTCACTTTAAAACAAGCAACAAACCCTTTAGCAGAATTTACTGAACTGTGGGGTTATCAGTGAACAGTATTTACATAGTCACAATAATTAAACCTTGAGTATTAATGTAACCAGGCATTTGGAATTGCTATATTGAAATGAGGCCAAGTGTCTGTGTGTGTGGTGTAGGGAGTGACGGGGAGAGCTAGAGAAAATGAGAGTCCAAAATTCTCATCTGCCAGAGAAGAGAGTCTGTAGATAATGTCTAGAACTGAAACATCAAGAAATAAGGGTAAAAACTTTGTGTTTACAAATAGGAGGATAAAAATGAATTGCTAAAATCTTTGATAGTGGTTGATATCAGGACTCAGGCATGGTACAGGGGACTTCTTTGGTTTCAATCATAAGATTTTGTGTGTTAGTTGCCTTGTGACATATTATATACATGGATTACTTTAGCAAAAAATAAAAGACAAATTTAATAGAGCAGAACACTGTATACTTGGGTCCTAGAGAAATATACAGTTGCCGTCTCTCCCTAATACATGTTTTTTTTTTTTGCAGTTTTTGGCTGGGGCTGGGTTTGAACCGGCCACCTCTGGCATATGGAGCCATAGTCTTACTCCTTTGAGCCACAGGCACCACCCTATCTCTAATACATTTTATGTCAAAACACAATTTCTTAATTTTGAATAGTAGTGAGATGTCAGTACTCCTTTTTAAAGTAAGGGGAGAAAAACCATGTGCAGGGGAGAAAAAAAGTGGATGACCAGGCTGAAAAAAAGTGGATGACCAGGCTGAAACTTTATTTTGTAATACGACCTTCCAAGTTTAGATAATCAAAAGAAAAATATTAACTAAGGAGGAGCCAAGATGGCGGTCTGTAGCAGCTTTCTGCAGACCCTCCTGTCCAGAAGGAGAGTTAAAGGACAGAAATTTAGCAGGAAAGACAACGGTTTGGAGCTGAGCCAAGAGACAAGGTCGAGGAACGCATATCAACCCTGCTGGAGCAACCAGCGACCCCAAGGATACAAATAAAAGGTACAGAGCACATCACCAAGTGGACGGGAGTCCCCTCCCCCAAGAGAACA
>CAUYON010083498.1:0-12567 GCA_963573935.1 Arctocebus calabarensis
CGGGTCAGGGGCTCACGGCCGGCCTGCGGCCGCCGCCTCACCTTTGCAGTTGAAGCCGGCAGGGTTGTGGTAGTCGAGAGCCGTCAGCTTGCGTCGGAACATGGTCCCCGCTTCTCGCTCTGGTCCCCGGGCCTCGGCCGGCTAAACAACATGCTTTTAAATAACACATGAGTCAAAGAAGAGGTCTCAAAAGAAATTTGAAATTATTTTGAACTAAACAAAAATGAAAATAAATGAAATTTGTGGGATGCAGTGAGGGCAGTGCTTAGAGTAAAATTTATAGCATTGAATACATATACTACAAAAGAAGAAGTATCTAAAACAAATAATCTAAACTTCCACTTTTGGAAATTAGATAAAGAAGTGAAGATTAAATCAAAGTATAAGATGAAGAAAAGTAATACAAAATACTTAAGCAGAAATGAACAAAATGGAAAATAGGAGAATACTAAAGAACATAAACAAAACAAAAAGCAATAAATTTGATAAACTTCTAGCCAGACTAATAAAGAATTGAAGAGAGAAGACCCAAAGAGAGAAGGTCAGATTAAAAAAAAAAATACTAATACTGGAAATTAATGCAAGGCCATCACTACTTATCTCAAGGACATTAAAAGATCAGTAAAGTAATGCTATGAAAAACTCTATGCCCACACATTTGACAACTTAGATAAAAAGACTAATTCCTTGAATGACACAAATGACCAAAACTCCCAAAGGGGAAAGTAATGAATCTGAATAGTCCTATATCTATTAAAGATATCAGATGAATAATTAATAATCTCCCTACCAGAAAGCACCAAGCCCAGATGGGTTTATTCCTGATTGTACCAAAACTTAAAGGAAGAAATGATTTCAATTCTCAAAAACAAAAAATGAGTTATAAAGTCATGAAAATACATAGAGAAACCTATAATGCATATTGTTAAGTGAAAGAAGCCAATCTGAAAAGGCTACACAATTCCAATTATATGACATTCTAGAAAAGATAAAACTTCAGAGGCAGTAAAAAGTTCAGTGGTTTCCAGTGGTTGGTGGGGGAGGGGGACACAGAGGGACAAATAGGTAGAGCACAGAAGAATTTTGGGGTGAAAGAATTATTCTATTTATTACTTACAGTAATACACAGTAATGGTGTATGCATGGCAACATGGATTTGCCAAAACCCATAGAACTGTACAATACAAAAGTGTATGTAAACTTTTTTGAACCAGCATGAGAAAGAACAAACCAGAGTGGAATGATAGGGAATGAGGAAACAAAACACACAAGAGACAAAGATGGGATTGAAGGGACTGGAGCAGCTAAGACTACAGCCAGCACTGAACCACGAAAACAGCTTTATTATATAGTATCTAAACAAGGACACTTATTTTTACAAAGTTGCTTATCAGAGGGAAACTGATGTGAATCTGGCACATAAATTAACTTGAGGGAGGAAAAGATGCGTGCTTTCCAGCAAAAGATAAAAAGGAAAGTATATAGGGGCTACATGATTTCTGTAAGAAGAGAAAAGAATGTTGTTCTAGGAGGAGAAGCAGCTGGGGGTTGTTCCCTAAACATCCCCCAGGATGTGGGGACCTAGCTGCCTCACAGCCTGTACTCCACAGTAAACTACAAATAATAATATTTTAAAATTGGTTCATGATTCAAAACAAATGTACCACATTAATCTAAAATCTTAATAATAGGGGAGAGGAGATGTGGGTGGAGAAGAGGTGGTACATATGTACTCTTTGTACTGTCTGCTCAATTACTCTGTAAACCAAAAATTGCTCTAAAAAATAAAGGCTATTAACTTTTTTTAAATAAAGGCAAATAAGTCAAAATAATCTTGAAGAAGAACAAAATTTCAGGTCTCACACTTTCTTAATTCAAAACTCACTACAAATTTTCAGCAATCAAAATATGTGGGATTAACACAAAAACAGACACACAGACAAATGGAATAGAATAAAGAACCCAGAAATAAACTCTTACATAAATGGTCAAATAATTTTCAACAAGGGCATAAAAACTTCTGAATGGGGGAAATGACTGTCTTTTCAGTAAATGATATCAGAAAAACTAGATATTCACCTGCAACACTAAAAATATAAAACTATTAGAAGAAAACATAGAGGAAAACTTTCATGGCATTGGATTGGCAATGATTTCTTGTATGATACCAGGGACAACCAAAGTTAAAACAAATAAATGAAAAACTTCCATTCATCAAAGGACACAATCAACAGTGTGAAAAGTAAAGCTATGGAATGGGAGAAAATATTTGCAAATCACTTAATAAGAGTTAATATCCAGGATATGTAAATAACTCCTTCAAGCTGACAATTTCTACAATCAAAACAACCCAAATTAAAAAATGCTCAAGGGACTTGAATAGACATTTCTCCAAAAATAGATGTACAAATGACCAACAAGCCCATGAAAAGATGTCAACTATCACAAATCATTAGGGAAATGCAAATCAAAACCACAATGAGATAACATCTCACGTCTATTAGAATGGCTACTATCAAAAAAAGAAAAAAGGAACATAAGTATGATTGAGGATGTAGAGAAAGAACTTTTGAAGAATGCTGGAAATGGTGAGTACATGGGTAACTATAAAAATGTTTTAGCAAATCCATCACCTCAAACATGTTATCATTTCTTTGTGATGAGTTCATTCAGAATCATCTATTCTAACTACAGAAGAAGCTCTGTGAGTTGACCACCTAAAAGACTGTAGCAAACTGGTTAATATCCAAAGGTGGCAATATATGGAACTAGGTCTACTGTACTGATATGTACATGTGGTGCATGTCTGATCTATGAAAATTAGGTCAACTTAAGGAGTGGTCATTTTAGGGAGATGGTCAGCTGTGGAGATTCTACTATATTTTGAAATTACACTTATTTGATGATTATACAATGTGTACATGTATCAAATATCACACTGTATTTCATACATTTGTACCATTTGTATGTGTCAGTGAAAGTAAAATAAAAACTTAAAAAACACTTTTTCATCAAAATTTTAAAACAATATTTGATATTTAAGGCAAAAATACATAGTGAAATTTATACTATATGTAGAAGTGGAATCAATACTAGAGATGATGAAGTAGCTCATTATATGAAGGTGACTGTGATGGGCAGAATCGTATGTTGTAAACCCTCATGCAGCTACTAGATAAGAAAAACAAAAATAAAAAAAGTATGACTAATAAACTAAAGCAGAGTTAAATGAAATCATAAAAACAACTGTTCAGAAGAAAGTAAGAAAGGTAGAAAGAGAAACAAAAACAGATTAGATCAATAGAAGATAAATAGGAAAATTATCAGTTTAAATCCAACTATACTGATAATTTATTTTAAATGTAAACAGTATAACATTCCAAACACAGCAGATATTGCCAGGTCTGATAAAAAATGCAAGACCCAACTATATATTTTCTACAAGAAACCTATTAGATTAAAAGTAAAAAGATGAGAATATATATGCCATGTAAACACCAATAAAAAGAAAGCTGGAATAGATATATTAATTTTAGGAAAAGTAGATTTCAGAACAATGTATATTATCATGGAGGGAGAGGGGAATTTCTTAATGATAAAAGAGGTTTAGTTCATCCTAAATTTGTATACATGTAAGTGCTGTGTAATGATAGCACTTCAAAAGACATGAAGCAAAATTAATAGAACTGAAAGGAAAAACAGACAAATCCAAAATTATAGTTGGGAATTTCAGCACTCCTCTCTCAGAAATAGGAAAAATAGATGAAAATCAGTAGGGGTTCAGAAAGTTTGAGTAACACTATCAACCAACTTAAACTAGTTGTCTTTTACTGAGTTAGGTAATCCAACAACAGCAGAACACATATTCTTCTCAAGTGCACACAGAACATTCACCAAAATAGACTATAGTTGTCCCTCAGTATCCATGAGGGATTGGGTCCTGAGGGATTTGGTATCCTCTAGGGATACCAAAATCTGCAGATGGTCAAGTCCCTTATATAAAATATTATAGTGTTTGTATGTAACTGATGCATATCTCCCATACATTTTGTCATCTCTAAATTACTTACAATAACTAATACAATGCAAATGCTATGGAAATAGTTGTTATACTATATTGATTTTTAATTCATATTATTTTTATTATTGTATTATTATTTTTAATTTTGTTCTGAATATTTTCAATCCATGGTTTGTTGAATCCTTGGTTGCAGAACTCACAGATATGGAAGGCCAAGTATACGTACTAGGTAGGACATTAAAAAATAATGTCAACAAATCTAAAATAATTGAAATTATTCAAAGTGTGTTCTTTGAGTACATTAGAATTAACTTGAACCAATAACAAACAAAAATCACAAGAGAAATTATAAAATATTTTGAATTAAATAAAAATGAAAGAACAACATTTTGAAATCTGCAAATTTCACTCAAAGTGATGCTTGGAGAGAAATTTATAACATTAAATGTTATACTAGAAAAAAGAAAGGTCAATATCAATAATCTAGGCTTCCAGTTTAACAATCTTCAAAATGAATTAAACCTAAAATAAGCATATGAAAAGAAATAATAAACACAAGAACAAAAACAATAAAATAGAAATACAAAAACAATACAGAAAATTCAATAAAACAAAAAGTGATTCTCAATCTTGCATGAAATGCTAATCAAATTAAAACATATTCTCAGCCATAAATACACCTCAAAATTGTTAAAGAATAGAAATCACACAGAGTATGTTCTGAGATCTCAATAGAAGTAAGCTGTAAGTTAGTAACAGAGCATTGCTGGAGAATCCCCAATATTGGAAAATTAAATAATTCTAAATCACACATGGACCAAAAAGAAATCACAGGAAAATATTTAAAATATTTTGCACTTAAAAATAAAATTTGTGAGATATAGCAAAAGGAGGTTTAGAGAAAAATATATGACATTAAAAAAAATCTTACTACAAAAGAAAGAGGATCTAAAATTAATAACCTAAACTTCCAACTTAGAAAACTAGAGAAATAAAAGTAATTTAATCCTAAACAAATTGGAAAATAAATAAATAAAATTGAAAACAGGAAAATATTTAAGAAAATCAATGAAACATAAAGCTGTTTCTTTGAAAATATCAGTAAAATTGATAAATCTCTAACCAAGCTAACAGAGAAAAGCAGGAGATATACATTGTCAATATCAGAAATAAAAGGGGGGGGGAAAACACTGTGGATCCCATAAACTGTAAGAGTATAATAAAGAAATAGAACAATTCTATGCCTATAAATTTGATAGCACACATGAAATGGACAGATTCCTTAAATGACACAATCTACCAAAACTCACACAAGAAGAAATGATCTCAACAGTCCTATATTCAAAATTGAAAGAATAATCGATAACATTCCAAAACAGAGGGCACCAGGTACAGATGAGTTCACTGATGAATTCTTCCAAAAAATTAAGGAAGAATTTATACCAATTTTACATGTGTCTTCTAAAAACACAAAAGAAGATGGACTACTTCCCAACCAATTCTATGAGGTCAGCATTTACCCTCATGCTAAAATGATACAAAGACATTACAAGTAAGAAAAATACCGGCAAGATGGTGGCCAAGTAACAGCTTCCTTGCAACTGGACACGGTGAGACTGGGAAGAGAGGATTCAGGCATCTCTGGCAGGTGGGATCTCCCCAGAAACTTCCCTTTGGGGACACAGGGAGACAGTGTGAGACTTCTGGACACCCTGAGGAAGGCAAAAGTGGCAGAGATTGGGCAAGTGGTTGTGTGTGCTCATTTGGTCTAATCCTGTTGGCAGCTGTGGGTCTGCCCACAGTGGATCTGTAGACTGGAAAGGCCTTGCTTGTGAGCTGTTTGGGTTTCTTTTGGACTTGGCACTTGGTTGAACTGCCTTGGGAGAACTTGGGAAAGAGTGCAGGGGTCTTGAGATTGGGCAAGTGGTTGTGTGTGCTCATTTGGTCTAATCCTGTTGGCAGCTGTGGGTCTGCAACAGTGGGTCTACAGGCTGGAAAGGCCTTGCCTGTGAGCTGTTTGGGTTTCTTTTGGACTTGGCACTTGGTTGAACTGCCTTGGGAGAACTTGGGCAAGAGTGCAGGGGTCTTTGAGTGTTGTCTGGGGCCCTAGACTGGGCCACCGAGCCAGACGGAGCTACCAGTGTTTGGTTGTGGGCTGTGTGGAGCCATTGTGGGAGAACTGCCCTGACAAGCTCCACCCTCAGGATCACAGAACAAACAGCAGGCAGGAGCGAGTAATCTAGTGACTGAGCAACCTAAAGATGGGGTCTGAGACACCTTTCAGCCTTAGCCTCCAGGGGCATAGGGTGAGACTGGTTTTGGCACACTGGGTAAGTGTATAGCCACTTAAGGAGTGATCCCAGCCACAAGTGCTTTCCTGGGAAAGCTTCTGCTTAGGCCAAGTTAGCAATTTAAAGTGTCTTCTAAGCAGGCTGAGGAGGATTTAAGCTCTCCACCCTGTGGGGTTTGAGAAATCATTAGAGACACAAGGTCACTCCCTACAAACATCCAGTAACAACAGAGTGATTCTGTCAGGGTCTGATCTGGGAGAGACAACTCCCCAACTCTGAGGACGGTCATAGGCAACAGTGAAAAATAATCATGAGGTGGAATCAACAGAAAAACTCTGGCAATATGAATAATCAGAGTAGATTAATTCCCCCAAGGAATGACAAGGTAGATACAGCACAAGACCCCTTGTATAAGCAAATGGCTGAAATGTCAGAAGTTGAATTCAGGGTCTGGATGGCAACTAAGATTAACGCAGTGGAGGAAAAGATGGAATTAGAATTTCAAGCAGTAATCCAAAAGATGACCCAAAAGATGTCTCAAGAACTGAACGAATTCAAAAACAAAATGACCAAAGATTTTGACACATTGAGACAAGAAGTTGTAGCCCTCAAAGATCTGAGAAATACAGTAGAATCCCTCAATAACAGAATGGAGCAAGCAGAAGAAAGGATTTTTGACATGGAAGACAATTCTTTGGAATGCTCCCAAACTTCCAAAGAAGAAGAGAAATGGAAGGCAAAAATGGATCATTCTCTCAGACAGCTCTGGGATAACTCAAAGAAAACCATTATTTGCCTTATAGAGATACCTGAAAATGATGAAGTGGCATCACAATGGAGGAGAACTTTCCAGACATGCCAAGAGATTCTGAAATTCAGATAGGAGACAACTTCAGAACCCCAGCACGACCCAACCCAAATAAGACATCCTCCAGGCACATCATAATTAAGTTCACTAAAGTTAATATGAAGGAGAAAATTCTGAAAACAGCCAGATGTAAGAAATCCATTACCTATGAGGGGAAGAATATTAGAATAACTGCAGATCTCTCTGATCAAACTTTTCAATCTAAAAGAGAATGGTCATCGACTTTCAATCTCCTAAAACAAAAGAATTTTCAACCCAGGATCTTGTATCCAGCTAAACTGTGTTTCATTTACAATGGAGAAATTAAATATTTCAACAACATCCACATGCTGAAGAAATTAGCAATAACTAAGCCAGCTCTCCAGGATATTCTCAGACCTATCCTCCACAATGACCAGCACAAACCTCCACCACAAAAGTAAACTCACCCAGAAACTATTTATCAAATTTCATCTTCCACAGTGATGAAAGGACTAAAAATGTCCACTGGTCTTTCTAAAGATTTAGCATTACTTTCAATTAATGTGAATGGTTTAAATTGCCCTCTAAAAAGGCATAGGTTAGCTGACTGGATACTCAGGCCAGATATCTGCTGTATACAAGAATCTCACCTTACCTTAAAAGATAAATTTAGACTCAAGATGAAGGGATGGTCATCTATATTCGAGGCAAATGGAAAACAGAAATAAACAGGTGTCACAATCTTATTTGCAGATGAAATAGGCTTTAAACCAACCAAAGTAAAGAAGGATAAAGATGGACATTTCATATTTGTTAAAGGTACCACTCAATATGATGAGATTTCAATTATTAATATGTATGCGCCCAACCAGATTGTGCCTCAATTATAAGAAAAACTCTAATAGACATGAGTAACGTGATTTCCTCCAGCTCCATAGTAGTTGGAGATTTTAATACTCCTTTAGCAGTGTTGGATAGATCCTCCAAAAAAAAGCTAAGTAAAGAAATTTTAGATTTAAACTTAACCATTCCACAACTGGATTTAACAGACATCTACAGAACATTTCATCCTAATAAAATTGAATACATGTTCTTCCCAGCACCCCATGGAACATACTCAAAAATTGACCACATCTTAGGTCACAAGTCTAATCTCAGTAAATTTAAAAGAATAGAAATTATTCCTTGCATCTTCTCCGACCATCACGGAATAAAAGTTGAACTCAGTAACAACAGGAAGCTGCATACTCATACAAAAACATGGAAGCTAAGTAACCTTATGCTGAAGAATAGCTGGGTCATAGATGAGATTAAGAAGGAAATTACCAAATTTTTGCAACAAAATGACAATGAAGACACAAATTATCAGAACCTCTGGGATACTGGAAAGGCAGTCCTAAGAGGGAAATTTATAGCACTGCAAGCCTTCCTCAAGAGAACGGAAAGAGAGGAAGTTAACAACTTAATGGGACATCTCAAGCAACTGGAGAAGAAAGAACATTCCAACCCCAAACCCAGCAGAAAGAAATAAATAACCAAAATTAGAGCAGAATTAAATGAAATTGAAAACAAAAGAATTATACAACAGATCAACAAATCAAAAAGTTGGTTTTTTGAAAAGGTCAATAAAATAGATAAACCTTTGGCTAACCTAATCAGGAAAAAAAGAGTAAAACCTCTAATTTCGTCAATCAGAAATGCTAAAGACGAAATAACAACAGACCCCTCAGAAATTCAAAAAATCCTTAACAAATATTATAAGAAACTTTATTCTCAGAAATATGAAAATCTGAAGGAAATTGACCAATACTTGGAAGCACGCCACCTACCCAGACTTAGCCAGAACGCAGTGGAAATGTTGAACAGGCCTATCTAAAGTTCTGAAATAGCATCAACTATACAAAATCTCCCTAAAAAGAAAAGCCCGGGACCAGACGGCTTCACGTCAGAATTCTACCAAACCTTTAAAGAGGAACTAGTAGCTATATTACTTAACCTTTTCCAAAACATCGAAATAGAAGGAATACTTCCCAACACATTCTGTGAAGCAAATATCACCCTGATCCCCAAACCAGGAAAAGACCCAACAAGAAAAGAAAATTACAGACCAATATTTCTAAAGAATATTGATGCAAAAATATTCAATAAGATCCTAGCAAACAGAATCCAGCAACACATCAAACAAATTATACATCATGACCAGGTGGGTTTCATCCCAGGGTCCCAAGGATGTTTCAATACATGTAAATCTATAAATATAATACATCACATAAACTAAATAAAAAACAAAGACCATATGATTCTCTCAAATGATGCAGAAAAAGCTTTTGATAATATCCAGCATCCTTCTTGATCAGAACGCTTAAGAAAATAGGTAAGGTATAGAAGAAACATTTCTTAAACTGATTGAGGCCATCTATAGCAAACCCATAGCCAATATCATATTGAATGGAGTAAAATTGGCATCATTTCCACTCAGATCAGGAACCAGGCAAGGTTGTCCATTGTCTCCACTGTTTTTTAACATTGTAATAGAAGTCATAGCCAGTAGTCAGGCAAGAGAAGGCAATCAAGGGTATCCAAATAGGATCAGAGGAGATCAAACTGTCACTCTTCACAGATGATATGGTTCTATATCTGGAAAACCCCAGGGCCTCAACTACAAATCTCCTAGAAGTGATCAAGGAATACAGCAGCATCTCAGGATACAAAATCAAATAATTTCTATATCTTAAAAAAACAGCCAGTATAAACACGTTAATTAAAATAAACAGCTGCCTCTTGGGAGCAGAAATCAGGAATGAGAAGATGAGGCCAAGGGTTGATACTGGACCTTTAAAACCGTGTGACTTATGTCTCTGATAAAAATTTGAAAAAAAAAAAAATAAGTTAAACTTTGAGAAAAGTGGGTCAGAGAAAGAAAGAAGGCAGATTTGCCTAGAGAACCTTGAGAAGATTGCCAGAAACCAGCTCCACACTCAGCACCCGACAGGCACTGGATGGATGCTGCTGGCTGAGGAAAACGCATGTGAGCTGAAGAGTAGAAAGGAAATCAGGAAAGTGGCTTACAACATTCAAGATTCAAGATGGCACCCGTGGGAGGACTGACCTTTGTTTTGTTTTCTTCAGCAAACCCAGGGGTGTCTGTGTCTGGAGGGTAGGCGACTGTGACGTAGACGTTGTACGGCTTCACCTGCATTTCAGAAACAACACGTGTACCTCGGTAAACAGCAAACAATCTGAGGTTCCACCTTACCAACCGGCACTGGTGGCCCTGATTCTCAAAAGTTGGTGACACCAATAGGGTGACTCCATGAGTGAGAACTACCACCATCTGTACCCTGAAACTCTGCTCCATGAAGATGACTCTGAAATGGAGGCAAAGAGCTCCCCACCACCTTGCCATGAGAAAACAGCTGATGCTGAGGTAGAGCAAATCACCTCCTTCCCCCCCCCACCCCCCGTCCTCCACTCCAGCCGCCCAGGCAGAGAGGCCCTGGGAGCTTCCAATGAGGAGATGAGATAGCGTTTTTTAAAAAATGGTTTGTCTACCCTCCCTTACAAATTGTACACTGTTCAAGCACTTCATCAAGGAAATGGGATTGGCCTGCTCCTCCCTCCTTCCCCAGACTACAGATTTGTTTTCCTTTCAGGCTGCTTCTGATACTTGGTGGTGTTGATTTCATCTTCAAAACATGCTGGGGTTAAGAAAATCCCTTCTCCTGTGGCCTTGTTGTGCCCTCACCCCAGGCCCAGTCTGGAACTGTATCTGCCCCTAAGAAGTTTGCTTACTTAAAAATGCCCTGCAAAACCACCCCTGATCATTAAGAGGTCAGAAGCGACTTCTTCCACAGAACGAGCAGAAAGTGCTTGCGCATTGGGAAGAACGCTGGTCAGACCAGCCAAGCACCTCCCCTGAGGATAAGCTCAAGCCTCGTTTTGCAAGACACCTTTGCCTTGTCTGGAGCTCCATCTTGCTCCTTTGAATCTAAACTGGTTCTTATCTTAGTTTCCCTCACCTCCTCTACACCTCCACACACACACACTCATGAACACACTCCAATAATTGCAAAAGATTCTTCTCCCAGCCAGCCAAGGCACACGCTCCCGAAGACCCTGCTCAGCAACAGCCCCGCTTCACACTCTTATCTTGCCCTAGTAATTAGGACAATTGTTTACACCATCAAAATCTCTTCATCATGGTGTCTGTTTGCTACTGGATCATTTTTGGTCCCCAGGAAACACCCACGGGATGTGGAAGTGGAGGTGCATCTGATAGAGGAGGGTCAAGCACTGCCAATCTTTGGTAGGGTACCCAAAGCTGAGAATGGACAGCACCGCTGCCTCATGGGACAGAGTCATGTGGCCCTTTTTCTCCCTCGTTCCTTTGGTGAAGCACAGTTCTGAGGCCTGTGGCGGGAGCTGCAAGGTCGGAGAAGCATGCAAAAGATCTGAGACAGAAGCAAAAGGGGGATGCATCGCTGGTTCTATTCCAGGACAGCCAGGGTGTGGGATGCCTGACCACTCGGCATCACCAGGGCACGCAACTGCAGGGCCCAGCGACGCTCAAAAATAGCTCTGGATTTGGGCCAGGCAGAGAGGCTGATGAATAAGCAACTTCCTTTTCACTGTTTTTGAGATAGTGGCTTTATATAAAAAAATAAAAAGGAAAAAAGAAAGAAAACTTGCCTCACACAACCTTGCCCTCCATTGCACACAGGCCAGAGAAAAACTCCACAAAGCAGCCCATCAGGGGTCATGTAGGCCTCAAAGAGACAGACATTGATGGTTTCAGCACGGCTGCTTCTGTGCTGTTCCTCAGGAGTCAGTTAAGACTGGGGCACCTAATCTGATGGCACAGCACGGCTTCTCAAACTCAAGGTCATGGCTGAACTGAAGAAGTTAGAACACAGCTTTTCAGAATGGTTTTTTCACAGGGTGGGCACACAGATTACTGGGGTTAGTAGAAACAGTCCAGCCCCATCCTGGGCTGATTTCTTCTCTATAACCATTAAGCCAAATGACAGTTTATGGCTGACTACTTCTGTTGGCCAGTCACTTAACCATTCATCCAGTCTTACATTTATTCATCCAGTGAGTACTTATTCAATTACTCCTACGTGCTAATATTGCTCTTAGAAGGAAGGATATGGATATGAATCTCCCTGTCCTCATGGAGATTCCAGTCTCCTGAAGCTCTTGCTCAAATAATATGCTAAACACTGGATGCACTAAACTATATCTACACCTGCCTTTAATCTGCTGATCTTGTAACCCCATCAAAAAAGGAAATGAGCTGGCTCGGCGCCTGTGGCTCAATGGGCTAAGGCATCAGCCACATACACCTGAGCTGGTGGGTTCGAATCCAGCCCCGGCCCGCCAAACAACAATGACGACTGCAACCAAAAAATGGCCGGGCATTGTGG
>CAUYON010083499.1:0-21184 GCA_963573935.1 Arctocebus calabarensis
TTTAACAGTGTTGATTCTTCCTAGCCATGAGCATGTTATGTTTTTCCATTTGTTAACATCTTCAACTATTTCTTTTCTTTGAGTTTCATAGTTCTCTTTATAGAGATCTTTCACGTCCTTTGTTAGGTAAACTCCCAAATATTTCATCTTCTTTGGCACTACTGTAAAAGGAATAGAGTCCTTGACTTTTTTCAGCTTGACTATTATTGATACACATAAAGGTTACAGATTTGTGAGTATCGATTTTATAACCTGAGACATTGCTGTATTCCTCGATCACTTTTAAGAGTTTTTAGTTGAATCCCTGGGGTTTTCCAGATATCATGTATCATATCATCTGTGAAGAGTGAAAGTTTGATCTCCTCTGACCCTATATGGATACCCTTGATCACCTTTCTTGCCTGATTGTGATGGCTAAGACTTCCATTACAATGTTAAAAAGCAGTGGAGAGGGTAGTGCCTGTGGCTCAAAGGAGTAAGGTGCTGACCCCATATGTCGGAGGTGGTGGGTTCAAATCCAGCCCTGACCAAAAACTGCAAAAAAAAAAAAAAAGCAGTGGAGACAATGGGAAACCTTGCCTAGTTCCTGATCTGAGAGGACTTGATTTCAATTTAACTCCATTCAATACAATGTTGTCAGTGGGTTTGCTATAGATGGCTTCTATCAGTTTAAGAAATGTCCCTTCTGGGCAGCGCTTGTAGCTTAGTGGCTAGGGCACCAGCCCCATATACCGAGGGTGGCAGGTTCAAACCTAGCCCCGACCAAACTGCAACAAAAAAATAGCCAGGCGTTGTGATGGGCACCTGTAGTCCCAGCGACTGAGGAGGCTGAGGGAAGAGAATTGCCTATGCCCAGGAGTTGGAGGTTGCTGTGAGCTGTGTGATGCCACAGCACTCTACCAAGGGCAATAAAGTGAAACTCTGTCTCTACAAAAAAAAAAAAAAAGTCCCTTCTATACCTATTTTCTTAAGTGTTCAGATCATGAAAGGATGCTGAGTATTATCAATAGCTTTTTCTGCATCAATTGAGAGAATCATATGGTCTTTGCTTTTTATTTTGTTTATGTGATGAATTATATTTATAGATTTATGTATATTGAACCAGCCTTGAGACTATGGGATAAAACCCACTTGGTCATGGTGTATGGTTTATTTGATGTGTTCCTGGATTCTGTTTGCTATGATCTTATTGAATATTTTTACATCATTATTCATTAGAAATATTGGCCTATAATTTTCTTTTCTTGTTGGGTCAGTCTTTTCCTGGTTTGGGAATCAAGGTGATGTTTGCTTCATAGAATGTGTTGGGTAGTATTCCTTCTTTTTCTATATTTTGGAAAAGGTTAAGTAATATAGGTACTAGTTCCTCTTTAAAGGTTTGGTAGAATTCTGATGTGAAGCCACCTGGTCCCAGACTTTTCTTTTTGAGGGAGATTTTGTATAGTTGATGCTGTTTCAGAACTTGATGTAGGCCTGTTCAACATTTTCACTTCATTCTGGCTAAGTCTAGGAAGGTGGAATGCTTCCAAGTATTGGTCTATTTTCTTCAGATTTTCATATTTCTGAGAATAGAGTTTCTTGTAGGATTAAAGATTTTTTGAATTTCTGAGGAGTCTGTTATTATTTCATCTTTTTCATTTCTGACTGATAAAGTTAGAGATTTTACTCTTTTATCCCTGGTTAGGTTTGTTGGGAGTTTTATTTATTGATTCTTTGATCTCAGTACTTGAAATTAGTCGGTTCAGGAGGTCTGTTTCATCTGATTAAGTCTAGGGAGGGGGTATGATTCCAAGTTTTGATCCATTTCCTCTACATTGACAAATTTCTGAGCATAGAGTTTCTTGTAGTAGTCAGACATAATCTCTTGTAGCTTTGTGACATCTGTTGTTATTTTCCCTTTATTATTCCTTTTTGAGGTTACCAGAGATTTTACTTTTCTGTTTCTAGTAAGTCTGGCCAAGAGTTTGTCTATTTTATTTACTTTTTAAAAAAACCAACCTTTTGTTTTGTTAATTTTTTGAATTTTTTTTGTTTTCAAATTCATTAATCTCTGATTTAATTTTAACTATTTCTTTTCTATGGTTTAGGGTTAGGTTGTTCTTCTTTTTCCAATTCCATAGGTGGTTTATGAGTTTGCTGATGTGTTCACTTTCGTTTTTTCAAAGGTAGGCATCTAGCACAATAAATTTTCCTCTCAGGACTGCTTTAGCTGTATCCCTGAGGTTTTGGTAACTTGTGTCTTCATTGTTGTTATGTTTGAGGGAATTAACAATTTCCTCTTTAATCTCTTCCAACTATCATTCAGCATAAGGTTGTTTAGCTTCGAAGACTTTGTGTGAGAATGAACAATTTTGTTGGAGTTGAGCCTCACAGTTATGGCCTTGTGGTCTGAGAAGAGACATGGTATAATTTCTATTCCTTTGATTTTGCTCAGGTTTGATTTGAATCCTAGGATGTGATCTCTTCTGGAGTATGTGCCATAAGCTGTTGAGAAAAAAGTATATTCTTTTATTTTCAGATGGTACGTTCTGTATATGTCTATTAATCCCATTTGATCTAGGGTCACATTTAAGTCCTTTGTATCCTTGTTTAGTATCAGTTTAGAGGATCTGTCCTGTTCTGTCTAGGGATGTTGAAGTCCCTGACTATTAAGGTGTTATGGGATACCATATTGCTCAGACTCCTCAAGGTCTGTTTCATAAATCTGGGAGCATTTAAGTTAGGGACATAAATGTTTAGTATTGAGATGTCTTCTTGTTGTATTGTTCCTTTGACTAGTATGAAGTGTCCATCTTTGTCTTTCTTAACTAAAGTAGCTTGAATCCAATTCTATCTGAGAATGAGATTGCAAACCCTCCTTTCTTCTGATTTCTATTTGCTGGATACACTGTTTTCCATCCCTTAACCCTGAGTCTTGATTTGTCCTTCATGGCTAGGTGTGTCTCTTGGAGACAGAGGTATGGATGGCTTGTGTTTTCATCCAATCAGTTAGCCTGTGTCTCTTCAGTGGGGAATTCAATCCATTGACATTTATTAAAAATAACAATAGTTGTGGCAGAATTCTATTCATCTTATTATGGGATAGTTTATTCTGTAGTTTAATCCTTTGTGCCATTGTGGAAACTAGGTTCTGGCCTTTGGCTAGATGTATACTTTGGTGGTGGTTCATTGTGGTGTTCCATGTGGAGAATAGGTCTAAGTATTTTCTGTAGAGCTGGTCTTGTTGTGATGAATTTCCTCAGTGCTTTTATATCTGCAAACACTTTTATTTCTCCATCAATTTTGAAGCTAAATTTGGCAGGATATAGGATTCTAGGATGAAAATTATTTTATTTAAGGATGTTGAAGGTGGCTGACCATGCTCTCTTGACTTGGAAGGTTTCAGTTGAAAAGTCAGCTGTCAACCTAATGGTTCTGCCCTTATAGGTCAATTGGCACTTATTCCTAGCTGCTTGCAGAATTTTCTTCTTCATCTTGACTTTGGACAGGTTTATCACAATGTGTCTTGGAGAGGTTCTGTTAGAGTTGAGATGACCCAGCGTTCACTATCCATCTGAAAGGAGTGTGTCTGAATCTATAGCAATACTTGGAAAGTTTTCATTTATGATAGTCTGCAGTAGGACTTCCATACCTTTAGGACAATCTTCTTCCCCTTCAGGGATTCCTATTATCCATATGTTTGAACACTTCATGATGTCTCTTAGTTCTCTAAGCACCTGCTCTGCTTTCTCTCTCTTCTTTTCTAACTCTGTTACTATCTGTGTTAATTCAAACACTTTATCCTCTAGCTCTGATGTTCTTTCTTCTCCATGGTCTAATCCATTTTTGATATTTTATACTGCTTCTTTATATTCCTTGATTATCTCTTTCATTCCTTTAAGCTCATCCATATCTTTTCTATATTCTACTTATCTCTCATCTGACTTTTCGTTCTGTCTTTCCATTTTCTCTTCCAATCCCTTTATTGTTTTAAACATCCATATTTTAAATTCCCTTTCTGTCAAATTCACTAATTCTTTATAGGAGGAGTTTTGTTAATTATCTCATGGTCCCTTAGAGGAGTTACTCTAATTTTTTTATTCATGATGCCTGAATTTTTCTTTTGGTTCCTCCTCATTTGTGCTTTCTTCTTGTTCACTACCTCATGTACTTTTTTTCTTATCACTTCCTCCTTTCCTTCAAGTTACTTTGTCTCAGAGTTTAGGTGAGGAAAAGGCCTCTTGGTATGAGGTCAGAGGAGGAGAAGGGTTACAGCAAACAAAGAGAAGCAAGAGGAAAGGAGAAAAATAAGAAGAGAAAAAATTTTAAGAAGGGAGGGAAGAGTGGGAGGAAGACAAAAGAAAGAGATGAGAAAGAGAGGCAGAAAAGGGGGAAAGAGGGAATAACAGAAAAAAATTGAAGAATAAGAGAGATGGAGGACAGGAAAGGATGTTGAGAGTGATAGAAAGGAAGTTATTATGCAGCACAGTGCTAAGGTCACATCTATAGCTCAAGGGTTGTGAGGAGATGAGCTGGATGGGTTACTCAAAATTAGGCTCTCCTTACTTGTCTTTCCACAGCCAGACTCTTCCTCTGCCAAAAAATAGGAAGAAAAGAAAAAGAGCAAACACAAAAACCAAGAAAGCAAAATGGAATAATGAAGGAAAAGAAAAGAGAAAAGAAAAAAAATAAAGGAAGATAAGTTCTGCAGCGTGATCTTCCTACTACTTTCTTCCTGGAGCCAAGAGTAGAAAGTTCTCCTGGCCTCCTTGTGCCAGACTACTGCTGCAGTCTACCTGCCAGAGCACTGCTGTGTCACACATGCCCTCAGCAAAAAAAGGGTGGAAAAAGAAATATATATATATATATGCATAGATAAAGGAAAATTAAATGTACTGTTGAATCAAATTAAGGAGAGGGAGGGAGGAGGGAATAAAGAAAGAAGAAAGGCAACAATACAAGAGAAAGAGAAAGAAGAAACAAGGGACAGGGTGGGAGGAGTATTTTAGCTGATGCCAAAGCACCTTATGTGGTAGAGATGAGATGAGTAGAAGATTCTCTGTCAACCGAGAGAATGCAGAGAAGTGTAGTAGGGTGAAAGAAAATTCAAGCTAAAATTGCACGACCAAAAAAAAATTTAAAAATTGTTATGATACAGAAGTCCGAAGAAGCAAAGAATCAAGTCTTTGCTCTTGATTACTGTAAAAACGGAAGATAGGAGAAGATCCAACATTCAACTTAGCAAAACGCAATGCACATTGAAACAAGATAAAAGAAAAAGAAAACAAAAACAAAAAAATGCTTAGCCTGATGTAAGCAATCTCAGCAACCAATTGAGGAAGGAACGAAGAGAAAGAAAATAATAATAATAAAATATAAGTTAAAATAAAAAGAAGATCTGCTTGGCACCTGTGGCTCAACAGGCTAAGGCGCCAGCCATGTAAACCTGAGCTGGCAGGTTCGAATCCAGCCTGAGTCAGCCAAACAACAATGGTGGCTGCAACCAAAAAATGGCCGGGCGTTCAGGTGGGCGCCTGAGGCGGAGGCAGGAGACTCGCTTGAGCCCAGGAGTTGGAGGTTGCTGTGAGCTGTGATGCCATGGCACTCTATCCAGGGTGACAGCTTGAGGTTCTGTCTCAAAAAAAAAAAAGAAGATAAAGAAAAAAAAGCACCACCACCACCAACAAAAATTTTGTATACTCATATATGATGTAGGGATTCGATTTTTGTATAAACATATTTATGCTGCAATATACTTTCTCGACGCCAGGTGGCGCTGTGAACTTGGGGGACAAACAACACCAGCACTCTGGTTCCCAGGCTTCCAGCAGTTTGCCAGTTTATTTGTTCCTGGTGGTCGATTGTTCACCTCAGCGCTCAGCCCCCAAAGATCTGGGATTCCACAGTTCTCAACAATTTTTTCAGAGACGTCTCACAGATTACTCCTGTAACCATTCCCATGGAGAGTGAGGGTCCCTGGGCCTGTCTTGAGTGAAGGACTGCTCCCCACAGGTAGACCTCAGACCACCCGCCTTAGGCCCCCAGGAAGAGTCCCGGCCAGACAGGCTACTGGCGCCCTTCACCACAATGCCTTCCACCTGTCGGGGAACTTTCCCTCTACAGATGCTTGACTGGTTGCCAAACCCGGGTAAAGCAACTCCAGCCAACACTCCAATCTGAGCACCAAATTCCGCTCTGGAGAACACCTGATTTCCCCGGAGACCCACACGCAAACTGAGAGAAGTTCCTTCTAGGACCTCCCGTCGCTGCAGCAGAGGCCTGGGTGTACTTGAAGGAACTTACCCAAGTATGTTAGTTCTCTGCAGCTCCTGCAAATCCAGCACCTCCACACTGCCTACTCGGAACCACCGCTGTACGTCAATATTCCACACCAGAACTGATCCAGCACTTTCCTTCTGTCCTTTTGCTCTAGGAAGGCCCAGCTAAACGTCCTCCCCATCCATCATCCTGCTCCACCTCTTTTCTTCTCCATTTTTAAATTTAAAATTTGGGCATGTGTTGTAGATGGAATTTCAAGAGGGCTGAAATAAGGCCAAGCATAGAAACGTGTTTTAAAGTTATTCTCTGCATCCGTGGGAGGGTGGTAGTGAGATTGATTTCAGAAAGCTGCCATGAAGGAAATTAGTTGTCTACCACAGTACAGCGGCAGGAGAGGGTCTGAAAGTCCCTGGGTTCTGGTGTGCGAGACTCTGAGGCTCCCAGCAAATAGACTCCATCTTTCCAAGGGCTACCATAACAAGGTCCCACAAACCAAAAGGCTTTAGTGACAGAAATGTACTGTCTGGTAGCTCTGGAGACTGGAAGTTTGAGAGTGAAGTGTTAGCTGGGCCATGTCCCTTTGAAGTTGTCAGGGAAAGATCTGCTCCAGACGCACCTCCTGGCATCTGATAGTTTCCTGGCTTGTGGCAGCAGAACTCTGATGTTCACATGTCATCCTCCCTATGTTCACGTCTATGTCCAGATTTCTCTTTTTATAATGACACCAGTCCTGTTGGATTAAGGGCCACCCTGTCAGTTACAATGACCTCATCTTAACTAATGACATTTGCCAAAGCCCTATTTCCAAATAAGGTTATATTCTGAGGCCCTGGGAATTCAGTCATCAATATCTAAATTTGACAGGGACACAATGCAAACCACAAAACCCCAGTCTTCCCTATATGGGATTTTAACAAATAAGAAATTAAACAAGAAGGTTGCAGGTAGAAGTCAAGATATCACCTTCATTGCTGATAAAGCCTTGGATTAGTGTGAGCAGGTGGGGCTTCTTATCCCAGGACCTAAAGAAGAACAGATCCATCACCCAGAACCCCACCTGGGAGAGGCAAGGAGTTGCCAGACAAAGAACCTGGAAGACCATGGTGGGGTCCGTTCCTGGTAGGAGGAACCCAAGCAGAGCTAAGCTGAGTGAGGCCAGTCTGTTCACCCTGAATTCACCCTTTGCATGATCACTGTGCCTCCCCTAGGGGCAGTGCCGTGTCTCAACATTTGTGTCCCCTCAAAATTTTCGACTTAAAACCTAACCTCCAGAGTGACAGTATTTGGAGTTGGGACTTTTGGAAGGTGATTATGGTTTGAGATGGAGCCTCAGTTCCCTTATAAAACAGACCCCAGAGCTCTCCCTTGCCCTTCCACCATGGGAGGACGCAGCCTATGAAGAAGGCCCCACCTATGAAGCAGGAAGCGAGTCCTCCCACACCCGAATGTGCCAGGCCCTTGATCTTGGACTTCCAGCCTCCACAACTATGAGAAATAAATGTGTATTATTAATGAACCACCGTTTGTGACATTCTGCTACAGCAGTGAAGTGGAGTGAAGATGTACAAAGAGGCTACTATATTTTGCCATGTATAATGTGCACTTTTTTGCCCAGATTTTTGAGGGGAAAATAAGGATGCACATTGTGCATGGAAAGTGCATCTAGGGAGCAGGAACCCCAGATCTCCAGGGCCATCATATCCTCCCACCTGCGCCCACCAGGCACACAAGATGGATTCCAGTCCGGGAGGATTCAGGATCCAGAGGTGAGCCAGAGTGGCCTCCCCAAGCACCGCCCTCAGAGGCGAGACTGGTTGTGGGGCTATAAAGGCAGACCACAGCCATGTGGGGTGAGGCCTAAGGCCCAGGGACCCACCTGGCTGCCTGTGGGCCAACCAGCCTCCGAAGCACGCACCTTGCCAGCCTCATGTGTGGCCATCTTGGCCACAGCCCTAGACATGGCAGGGAGAGTAGAACTGCTGGGAGGGTAGGGGCAGACTTCTCATAATGGGCAGCTGCAGGAGCATGGTGTAATCTGCACATTTACCAGACTGTTAGCCCTCCCCAGACATATTGGCCACCTTCTCAAGGGGAGTTTCCCTGAAAGTTTGGGCCAAAATGAGGGTGTGCATTATACAAGGGAGCACATTATATATGATGAAATATAATAATAATGTACTCAGGAAATGGAAAGCGGGGACAGCCCCACCCCCCCTTGGAACCCAATTCTAGCTTGACCTGATACGAATAGTCTTAACTGCTCGTTGTTCCCAGAACAGAGTTTGATGTTGGGCTGGAGACACCTATAGCCTGGTCCCTGGCTTCACAAAACACACTTGTCTAGAGAGGAGTCTTACATGCTAGAATAAATCAGGGACATGATGGGGACCATGATGCAGGCTAGAGACAGTGCCATCACTGGCAGGCTGCACGATCTTAGTTCATTTACCAGTTGGCGCTTCAAAGCCTTCAAGCAAGAGCCACTTAATGAGGCAGGAAGGCAAGAGGCCTCTGGGTGAAGCTGCCTGGAGCTTAGATTCTAGCTCCAGGGCCCTGGGCTGCATGGTCACTTCCTCAGTGGCTCACATTGTGAATGGGATGACAGGGTGCTCAGGATTCAGAAAGGCCATGTCCCCACAAACTCTGCTGCCTGTGGCTCCTGGGTTTCGATGGACTCTGTCCCAGAAAGACATCTTTGCTTGACTTTACCAAACTTCCCCAGAACCTAAATCCTGCCCAGAACCCTGGCTCCAAGAGTCAAATGATGTGGGTTACCCTCTGGCCCTTGTGATACAGGAGTTAGCAAAGAAGGGAGTGGGAGAGGATGCTGAGTGTAAGAAGATGGCACTTAGGATGGTGGGTCCCAGAGCCATGGCAAGGTGTAGATCATAGTCAGGAAAGAAATTAGGAAATGTCTCCAAAATGATACTCATTGTATCACATTCATTTGTGAATTCACATGCCCACCACTGTGAGGGGGAACAAAAGTGTATCAGTCAGGTAGCCTTGCTCTGGGACAGTGGCCAATTAACCCAGAAACCTTAATTGCTTGGTTTCAGGGGCCATGGCAATAGAGAAAAGATAAAAGAAACCAAAAGTTTCAGAACGCTCTCAAAGCCTAGAGCTAAGTGGTTTCCATGAATAGGCTCAAATAGGGTGCAAATTCTAGGCCAGCCTCACCAAATCACAAGGCATCACAAGGAAGAGGGTGCTGTAATCAGTCAGGATGGGGGTGTCCCCCCCCGAACCTCTTAAGCAGCTCACTGAGCCGAGGGAGCCCAGAAGAACTGTGTTTCTTATAACTGGATCCTGTTTCACACTCTGCACCTGGAGTGGACAGTTTGCTCAGGCCCTGTGCTGCCACCCCATGACCAAGGCACAAGAGGAAGCCAATGGAAGAGGAAAGACCATAGGATCTCCTCCTTCTCTATCAGACAACAGTCTTCTTCCTGCTGCTGTAAGCCAAATGATGCCTGCATAAGCTTGTGCCCTGGAATTTGAGTAGTTTCCTTTTTCTTTTCCTGTGATAAGTCTGCTATAATATCAATGAAGATAAACAATGGGAGGGAAGAGTAGTTCTAGGGTGTGTGATCCTGTGTGGAAGATGGGCAGCGGGCATTAGGATCTGCACCGAAACCTCAGAAATGTGCTCTTATCAGCAGTGAGTGCAGAGAACATTATGGAAGGAGATCACCTCTCACACGTTCCTTTCCATCCTGACCCCTGCTCTACCTATCCGAGGGGCTGGTATCTTTGCATCCACTCCCAGGCATTCCCAAGGAAGCATGGCACCCATCAAAATGGGGTCTGGAGGACAGATATAAGGGGAATTTCCTGCACCTAAATAAGACCTGCCCCTGTGAGAAGACGCCACCTTCTTCCAAGCTACCTGGCATTTACTAAATACCCATATGGGGTTGTTCCACCACAGGACCTGAGCCAGGGAAGGGAAGGGAAGAGGCATGGGGGGCAGAAATCAGGCTGCAGAGCAAGTCCACGGATATGCAACAAAATGTAGCAAGCTTGGGGACCTTCTCCTGATTCTGGAGGGGGAGTGCCAGGAATTGGCCCACAAAGTAGAAGTCACTGTATTCAGAGATGATCTAATGCATCAGCAATTATAGCCCCAATGAGAGGACTGTGGGATTTTAGCCCCCATAATGTCCATCCCCCTCCCTCAACCCTGTGACATAGATAACTGGCACATTCTCAGCATCCTCAAGTTCAAGCTGCCGGCCCCATACACACAGGGAGCAGGTGCTCAACTCACACTTGCTGAGTGAAGAAAGGAATGAGGATTCCCTCAAAGTCACATGGTTCATGTGCTTTCTTAGTCCAAAAATAGCCCAAGTTTTCAAGTCCTTGCAGTGCCAACCTTGACACCATCACCAGTAATTATAAAAACCAGGGAGAAGGTGGTCGGTCTCTGCCATCTGAAGTCAGGCTGGGAAAGTGATGCTGCTGCCGTCCTGAAAGTCAAGAGTTGAAGTAGGACATTGTCAGCTCCTGCGAGTGTCACAGTTGCCCTACATACAGTGAGGAAGGGAGAGTGGTCATAGGTTCTGCTTGCTCAGCCTCTATCCTGTAGCCATGTACTTGGTTGGTGAGTTAGTCAGTCAACAGCCACTTAATGAGTACCTTTTCTAGACCAGGAGGTGCCAAGGTACTGGGGACACAGAAGTGACCAAGCCAGGATTGCTGGCCTTGGAGAGGAGATAGACAAGATGACAGGCACAGCATGGGAATGACAACGTGTGAGCAGGGGCATCCAGATGGGAGGCCTAACCCCCTCTGCTGTGGACTGAATGTTTGTGCTTCTTGAAAATCTGTGTGTTGAAATCCTAACCTTCAGTGTGATGGCATTTGGAAGTGGGGCCTTTGGGAGGTACTTGGATGTGGATGAGGTCACCAGGCAAAGCCCCCAGGGTGGGACTGGTGCCCTGACAAGGGATGAAGGGACCAGTGTGCTACCAAGTGAGGACACAGCAGAAAGCAGCCAGTCATAAAGCAGGAGAGAGTGTCTGAACTCATCCCACTGCTGTAACAAAATATTTTAGACTGGGTAGTTTATGAATAAAGGAAGCTTATTTCTCACAGTTCTAGAGGCTGGGAAGTTTAAGACCAAGGCACAGGCAGATTCAGTGTCTGATAGGGCTGCTCTTCTGAGAAGATGGAAGGGTGAATGAATGCTGGGTGAGGCCTCTCTGCTATAGTCACTAATCTCATAATCTCTTCCTAAAGGTTCCACCTCTTAACACAGTCATCCCTCTGTGGACATAGGTTCCACCACCATAGAGCCAACCAGCCATGGATCGAAAATATTCAGGAAACAAAACAAAACAAAATGAAACCCAAAAATAATGATACAGCAATAAAAAAATAACATAAATGTTAATATAACATTTGCAACTAAAATATATAACTATTTGCATAGCAGTTACATTGTATTAGGTGTTATAAGTAACTTAGACATAAAGTATCTGGGAGGATACACATAGTTTATATACAAGTACAAACCATTTTATATAAGGGACTTGAGCATCTGCAGATTTTGTTATCCCTGGGGTTTCCTGGAACCAGTTCTCCCTGTGAATCCTGAAGGCTGACTGTAAGTATCACACTGGTGATGAAGGAACACATACATTTGAACCATAGCAGTGGCCCTCACCAAGAACCCAACCATACTGTCACCCTGGCCACAGACTTCTGGTCTTCAGAACTATGGGAAAGAAATGTCTTTCATTTAACCCACCTAATCTATGAGATCTTGCTTTAGCAGCCCAACTGCCTAAGACACAGTCAGAGAAGCCACCCTCTGTGGCAATGAGTTCCCTGTGAGTGGAAGTAGGTCAGCAAATGCTAGATGCTCAATAGCATGACTCTTGTGCAAGGCACTGAAGAAATAATGAAAGTCTGCCAGGCAGAGGAGAAGGAGGAGCAGTCCAAGAGATGTCAAAGGCTTAAAGGTGAAATGAGTTTCTGTGCACTCAGAGAAAGGAGAGGTGCAAGTCTGGAAAGCAGGATATGTAAACAGAACCAGGATATGTTATTGATTATGGACACTATCTTTAGAATTTTTACTAATGGGTCACACACAAAGTTCTGATATCCTCTTGGAATTTTGGATGATTTCAGTTCATAGAAAGTAAATAGCCCAACACTCAGTTTATAACTTCATAGTTTGTAGTAGTAAATTTCCATTTTCCCAAGGACTCCTAGGAAACCTTGCTTGACATTTATTTTCTCCTTCCTGTATCTTCACTCAATCACTGGGGGAAGCTGATGGGGAAGTGGGGAGCATGTACCTGCGACTTGGTGTCCCTCATGCAGGGTTCTCCTGCACACACAGCCCTAGTGCAAACACGACTTCTGTTCCACAGCAGCCCCACAGGCTGGAGGTGGCCAGGCAGGGGCCACCCAACTCCGCTCTGAAAGGGAGAGCAGGACAGTGGGAAAGCCCACCCCAGCTTCTGTGCATATCCGCCATACCATCTCAGACCAGTCACAAGTGTCTGAAGCCTCCAGTTATTTTTCGGTTATTCTTCTGAAAAAACAAGGGCAGTAAGACCCTCCTTCCAGGGGCTTAGTAGGAGACTAAACACCTGCCCTATACCTGCTATTAACAGCATCTCCAGCAGCATCTTCTCTCCTCAAATAATCTTTTTAAAGAGGGGAGAAGCGAAAGAAATAAAAATAAAAGCTGTATTAACAGGCTCCAGAATGCTCTCACTTGGTGGTGTGGGCCCCTGTGTGTGGAGCAGCGTGTGCAGAGCACAGCAGTGACTGACACGTGCACCCACTCACCGGCTGTTAGCACTAGAAATGAGGGAATGTGAGGGGATGAGGAGCTGACAGGCCCTGGCTGGGGAAGATGGGGTTTGAGCCGTGCCTTGGAGGGATAATAACGCCAAGTGCAAATACTTACGAAAACCTTTCCCTCATCCACTAACCATTTCATGTGTATTAACTCCCTGGCTCCTACAACAATCCTGTGAGACGAGCATTTAATTATTATCATCCGCATTTTATAGATGAGGAAACTGAGGTCCTTGGAGAGTAAGTCATTTCCCCAAAGTCACACAGCTAATCCCAACAGAGCTGAGACCCAAACCATGGCAGTTGAGTCTCAGAGTCTGTGCACCAGCCACTGCTCTGTGCTGCCCCCTGCAGATAGGAGTGTGAGTGATCACGGGGAGGACACCAACTCCAGCCACAGGGAGAGGTCTAAGGAAGCCCCTGTGGCTGGTTGGGCATGAAGCAGGAATGCTACATGGGTGGTAGCACTGTGCTCACCAAAGACCTGGCTGGGTGACTTAACTTTTATCCAGAAAAACAGGACAGTATTATAGATCACAACGTAAGGGCCATCCATTCACCTCTGGTCATCACTTCAGGGAGCATGGAAGGTGGTCTCACCCCTCCAGCCACTTTCTACTAAATTCATCCAGTACAGTACTGAGGGCACCACTGATGAACAGCAAGACAAGCAGTGTCCTCTGGGTGAGAGAATCCTTTTCACCCACCTCTCTGCCAGCCACAGCCCACACACAATTTTCCTGAGGGCTTTAATTCTGTACATCAATGTCTCTGAACTTTTAATCCATGAGTTTTTTTATCCTGCCCATCAATATAAGCATTCTTACTTGCAAGTAATATACATATACTATCACCAAATTCACATTTGAAAACGTGCAAAATAGACACTTTTAAAGTACCAGGTAAAATATTATAAATAGGAGTTGGACTGTTTTCTTCCTATACCCCACCTTGCAGACCACAGTTTTAAATAATCCAGCTACCTACAGCTCTTGCCAATGGAGTTTATCTTTCTGTATTTACAGGTCACGTCCACATTACAGACTTCAACATCGCCACAGTAGTAAAAGGAACAGAGAAGGCCTTCTCCATGGCTGGCACCAAGCCTTACATGGGTGAGTCTTCCAGGGCCCTTCTTTTGGTGTGATCAGGCCCAGCCTAAGACTCAGTGTTGCTGTCCTGTTCTGTCTCCCGCCCCTAGATCTCCATGTGCCTGGTATACATTATACTTTCTTCAAGCTCTGGGCTTTTTCCAAGTTGTCTACCTTTCCAGGAACATCCTCCCTCCCTGAGTTTTCTAGAAAATTCCTACCCAGCCAGAAAGCCTTAATTTTGGGAGGGGGGCAAACAAAACAGATACAGTAGAACCAACCCATGTAAATTGAGCACCCAAGGAACTGTAACAAACTGGTCGACACATGGAGGTGGTTGCCATAGGGAACTTCCATCCAGTACATGGGTGCACATCTGGCTGGTCTGTGAAAATGCGGGGAAGTGGTCGACCCTGGAGGTTCTACTGTTTTTCCTTTTTCATTAAAGACCAGTGGTTTTGCCAGAATTTAACTTAGTGCTGGTCATTCTGGTTCTATGTTCTTAATTACACAGTTCTCTTTCAATGTGTAGTTTCAAACTGGTTTTTATTTAGGAATTTTTGTGGAAGTGTCATTATTTTTAGTATGCATTCTATTCTCTTGCTTTAGATTGCTTTGTTAGGGAGGCCTATTATCTGAATGTTGGATCTTCTTTGCCAATCCTCAACATGTTTATTGCCTCTGCCTTCATTTCTCCTTGTTATCTTCTTTCCCTTAAGGCATCATCTGTTGTATTTATTTGCTTTTTTGTGTTTTTTAGTGAAGTCTTTATTTCTGAAGTCATTTTCTCTTTATTTATATTTTTTTCCTTTAGTTCTCTAGCCTGATGTCTGAAATTTTTATTCTAATAAAAATTATAATTTTTGTGTCCTGTACAATATCCTTAATGTCTTAAGTTATTAATTTTGAATGCATATGTTATTTATCAATTACTGTGTAAAAATACCTGCCAGGGCACATTTCAAAACTTATTAGTATAGAACAATGATACTACATTATTTCTCATACTTCTGTTGGTTGACAAGATGGTTCTTATGCTGGTTGTGGCTGGGTTCACTGAGGCAGATGCTTTTGGTTGGTAGTGCAGCTGGGATGAACAGGCCTGTCTGTCTGTGTGGTTTTTCCTCAGCAAGGGTATGAGAGTGTGCTTCCTCATATGCAGTTCCCAGATGCTCATCAAGAGTCTGCTTGCTTCACATTTCCTCATGTTCAGCTGGCCCAAGAAAGACGGGTGGCTACCATGTGGGAAGGGAGATGTGTGGGGTATGGGCACCAGCAGGCCTGGTTCACTGCAGGGGCCATCAAGGAAGCACCTTGCCACAGTGTCTTTTAGCTCTTTAGAAACCATAGTTTACAGGTTTGATCTGTTTTATTGGCACATCTTTCCAGAGGGTGTTTTCATTGTAATACTGTTATTCTGCTCTTTATTTTCTTATTTCTTATAATACTGTTATATGGAATTTGACTTTGGTACTTTTATGTTGTTCATTTTTGTGTGAAATTAGTTTTCCTGAACTTGCGGCAAACAGCCTGGTTTGAGAGAGCTTTTCTCAACAAATAGACCTTTCTTCACTGCTTTTTTTGTGAAGTGTCATAGTCCGAGGCAGCTTCGTGCTGATGTTTCCTGTTTCTGTTACCCCACATTTATCTGGACAGCCTCTTTCTTTTTTTTGTCTCTTTCCTCTGCCTTTCCCGCTTTGGTTCCACTCCATACAGCCTTTTCTGGGGGCTTTTCCTAGCAGGAGCTGGAGATGCATGGATGAAAGAGTTTTCCTGTCCAAGAGGCCCACCTCCTTCAGTGCTTATCAAGGGCCCTCTTCATTCCTCTGATGTTGTGCCGGGCAATTTCAGCAGCTGTTCTCAGATTGGTCAGCTGTGCTTCCCAGGGAATAACTGCAGACTGTTTGGAGACCTTTGTTTTCTAGTCCTAAAGATGCTGCTTGTTACTTGTCCTGTTTCTTCCTCTGTAGAGGTCACTGCCACTGAGATCTTGTCAAGGGTGTGTTTTTTTCCCACCCACTTGCATTTTTAGGATTGTAGTGATTCACATCTGTGTCACCACCTCCCCAGAATCCATGACTTATGTTATTGATCTTTAACTTATCACATGAATAAAATCAATGAAGTTTGGTGATAAATACCTGTAATGGTAAAAATACTAGAAACCAGCTTTTGTCAGGCATGAGCTAAGTGCTTTCCATCTATAGCTTTATTTAGTGCCTACAAATGTAAAGTAGGCACAATTAATTTGTTTCATTTTAGAGTTAAGGGAATTGGGGCTTACAGAGATTGGCTGAGATTCCTAAGCTGACACTATGGTGTGAGTCAGACCCAGGTCAGTGTGACTTCAGAAACCAAGCTCTGAGGTACTTCTAACCTGGCCTCTGTGACAGGGAGGACCATTTAGCAAAAACAGCCACAGATATAAATACAAGTGAGTCTACTCATCTGAAAGAAGGCTCCTTGAGCAGCAGAAAAACAGGACAATGAGATGTTTTGTTAACAACCTTTCTTAAATCCCTTTTCAGAAGAATCCAGAGCCGGGGCAAGTCTGACCCAGGAGGGCAACTGCCTTAAGATTCAAGAGAGATCAAATGAGCAGAATCAATGACTGACGAGGGCAGAATGAGTCACTTCCCAGGGCTCTGGATTGTGCAGCAGTGGAGGCTATGGTGACGCTTGCTCTGCAGGGAGCATGGGAAGAGCAGCAGGGTTGGGGGGGCAGGAGTAGTAAATTAAACGTGATGTGTCTGTGGGACTTCAGAACACTCCAGTGTTCCCCAGGCATCTGGAGAGTGGTGTCAATAGGCATGTGGATTGTGAAGCTGCCAGGGCTGAGGTGCAGCACAGCCGAGGGAGAGGCCCGGATGCCCAGGCTGGTGCTGGAGGGGGAGGACTGCTCGTGGGGCCTCAGGAGTGCCCTGCCAGGAAGGGAGGTGGGGGGGTGGGGAGACACCTAAGAAAGATTGCAGGGGCTCCCATGGGGAGCTTCCTCTGGGATACTGTGAATTCATTCTGACTGCCTTCAGACAGTTTCCAGGATTGTAGATCCTGGGCCACTGGAGACATTCGAGGCAGTTTTCTAGCAGCTTTGTCCTGTCTTCCTGGCTGTTGACCCAGTGCCTGCCGGACTTCCTGGGCACCACCTCTCAGATTCCACATGGACGTCCTCAGCCTTGCCCCTGAATTCCAGCTGTCCAAGGAAGCTCTGGCCTGGAATTTCCAAAAACAGAGCAATGGTCCACAGCAGCCTCACCTTCAAAAGGGACAAACATGTGATACCGTGTTGTCCCAGTCCTACTATCTGCCCTACTATCTGCCTGTCTTCACATTTCATCCTCAGGAGACTCACGAGAGATTTCAACATTTCTTTGTTTTATGTCTGAGGAACCTGAGGTCCAGAGAAGTTAATTAGCCTGCCTGGGCTCACACAGCTGGTATGTGAAGGAGCCAGGGTTTGAAGCCAAGTCTATTTGGATCTGAAGTCCTTGTTTTCGCCACGACACCAGGCCATTTTTCTCAGACCAAGAAACAAGTCTACTGTCCTAGCTACACACAAGAGCCAGGGCTTCTGTTGTCCCTCCAATTAGAGACTCTTCAGGCATGAATTAATGAACAAATGTACCAGAAAGATTTTTATGGGCTTCAGAAGTCACAACTGATTTTGCAAATGTGTGTTTTCAGGCACTGTAGGGATAACAGCGCCAGGTGTGGGAGTTTAAAGGGGAAGACAGGATTAAGAGAGCACTCTCTCAATAAAAGCAAATTCTGCAGTTCCCAGGGCTCGGAACTCCTAATGCCAAGTGGCAGGCTTGTTGGTGTCATTCACTTTGAGATATTCAGTCCAAAGGCCCAAATAACAAGCTTCCAGAATGTTCCAAGCATGCATTCAGGGAACAGGCAGATGAGGAAGATCCCAAAGGTTACAAAGATTACAAAGGGTAATCCCAGAAGAGACATTTTCACAGAACTGAATTATCATCAGTTAAAATTGCAGATGGAATTTGCAATTGGAGAGAAAGAAAATCTCTTTGAAATGTGCCTGATTAGAAGTCAGAAATGTTTCGGTAGCTGCCCACAGCTTCAGATTTATTAATTTAAGGTGAAATGAAGAGCAGGATGTTCACCCAGCAAACACTGACAATGCATTTGGGCGCCGCAGGGCTCGGGGTCAGGCGCTGGGGCTGTGGAGGGGAATGCAGTCCTCCTGGCACCCAGGAGCTCACCAGCAGACAAGTGGGCAAATGAGCTCTGCACAGATTCTGGCTGAGGGCGAATGACAGTGTAGCACCAAGAGGGGGTGGGTTTGGGAATGAAGAGAGGAGATGAACTCCTTTAGGACAGTTTCCCCAAGACAGATTCCTAGAGAAGGTGGTGATCTGAGTTAGACTTTGCGGGTGGGCTGGTAATAGTAGGGAGAGGGCATGCAGGCAAAGAGGACAGCCAGGGCAAATGCACAGATGAGTGAAATAGAATTGTTAGGGGGGATCAGTGTAGCAGTTACATTGTTCTATGGCTTATAGCAGTCAGTGATCCACAAACTTTTTGGCACCAGGGACTGGTTTCAGGAAAGACAATTTTTCCATGGGATGAGGGGTGGGGGAAGAACGGTCTGGAGATGGTTCAAGTGCCTACGTCCCCACCTCAGGTCGTCAGGCATTAGAGTCTCATAAGGAGCACACAACCTAGGGCCCTGCAGGCCAGTTTATAGCAGGGTTCGTGCTCCTATGAGACTCTGCTGCTGCTGCCAATCTGACAGGAGGTGGGGCTTAGGCAGTGATGTGAGTGATGGAGAGTCAGTGTAGACACAGACAAAGCTGCGCTCACTCGCCCACTGCTTGCCTTTTGCTATGTGCCCTGTTCCTAACAGGCTGTGGACTGGTACCAGTCTGCCACCCAAAGATTGGGGACCGTAGGTTTATAGAACAAGAGGAGGCAGGAGGGAGAGAAGAGACAGGCCAAGTCATGGGGGTCTTGAGTGCCGTGGCAACTTCCGAGGCAACCAGCAGAAGGTCCAACACTGCAGACTCATGATCAGACTCACAGGATCAGAGCCTGGTGGGTGATCTCAGAGAGATGAGTGGGCAGCAGGAAAGCATTAGGGCCCGGGCTTGCCAGAGATGGGTCCAGGTGACACCTTCCACTTAGACATTTTTCTGTCTTCTAGTTTACTGAATTCTCTTATCTTATTATTTTCTTCTGCTTACTCTAGATTTAAGCTGTTCTTTTTATTATAGTTTCTAAAGATGTAAGTTCAGATGATTGATTGACATTTGCCTTCTTTTCAAACATAAGCTCCAAATCCAGATTTTGCTATACCCTACAAATTTTAATATGTTGTTTTCATTTACATTAGCTTAAAAGTGTTTCCAACAATATTTGGGGATTTTTCATGTTACTAATGCTCAGTTTAATTCTGCGGTAATCAGTGAAAATATCTGAAATGATTTCTCTTCTTTTTTATTGGAAAAGTTTGTTTCATAGCCCAAATATGGTCTACGTTGGTGAATGTAACATATATACTTGCAAAAATGTACATTGTCTTGTTTGCTCATTTGTTCTTTAAATGTCAAATAGGGCACATTGTTTGATAGTGTTGCTCAGGTCTTCTATATATATATATATATTTTTTTTTTTTAGGTCTTCTATATATTCTTATCAATTTTCTTTCTACTTCTATGTCAATTACTATGATAAAATTCCCAAATGTAATTATTAATTTGTCTATTTTCCTTGCATGTCAGTTTTACCTGATATACTTTGATACTCTGATATAAGATGTGCACACGTTTAGGACTGTTACATCTTCTGGGTAAACTGTCCTGTTTATCATTATGTGATGGTCTGCTTTGATACTAGTACAGCCACTTCAGCTTTCTCTTGGTCAATGTTTTCATGGTGTATCCAGCAGTGTACTTTTAAATGTTTAATGACTAGTTTTCTGATAAAGAAGAAGAGAGCCCTGATTTGTAGATTTTGCTGATTTTCTTTCTTTCTTTTTTGTTTTTTAGACAGGGTTTCACTTTGTCACTCTCAGTGGAGTACTGTTGTATTATTACTGGAATTTTGTCTTCAGTAGGTTCTTGGTCTCAGTGATTTGAAGAATATATCCACGAATCATAGATCAGTGGTACGACAGGATTTATTTACAGAAAAGAAGACAAAAACAACAAAACTCCCAGCAGGGAGAGAGAAGCTCGCTCTCTCCCTCTCTGTTTGTCTCTCTCCGGCTCTTTGTCTAGAGGTATATATATTTGCATGGGGTCCTCTGTAGTTAACATTTAGCTTGTCTGGGACATGTCTGGTTCCCAAATGAATGGCTACAATCCCTTTCATTCCCAGGCCTAGGAAATTTACATGAAATTGGCCAGGCCTAAGAAATGGGGGGTTTCCTGTTCAGCCATAAGTGCAAGGGGAGGAAAACCTAAGGGGCTGGTGTCTCCCCAGCAATTGTCTGCCCCTCCCACTACTGGAGCCTCCTGCAGGGGCCTCTCACCCCACCCTCCAGCCTGCTGGTTCCTCTGCTTGCTGCACCAAGGTGGAGATAGCTGGTCTGCCCCCTCTAGCTCCACCGAGCTGGCTGGGGTGCCATCTGTCCTGCATCAATTCTCCCTCTCCAAGTGGAAGCTCTAACTGCTATTAGGGAAAAAGGATGAAGACTCAATCTAACTGCTTCCTGCTGAGTTGGGCGATGATAGGAGGGGGCAGTTAAGGTTTCTCCAGAGGGAGAGTGATCCAGAGGTCCACAATAGAATCAGGTCTTGGATTGGAACCATCTTTACTGTGTGTGGCTTAATGACATTTCTGGAAGACACAAATCTGATTAGCACATTAAAAAGGCAAGGGGCTCGGCGCCTGTGGCTCAGCGGGCTAAGGCGCCAGCCAGGTACATCTGAGCTGGAGGGTTTGAATCCAGCCCGGGCCAGCCAAACAACAACAGCTGCAACCAAAAAATGACCGGGCGTTGTGGCGGGCGCCTGTAGTCCCAGCTACTTGGGAGGCAGAGGCAAGAGACTCGC
>CAUYON010083501.1:0-31430 GCA_963573935.1 Arctocebus calabarensis
TGGGGCAGTCTTTTCTGAGGTGGCCAGTCTGACCACATTGGAAGCACTTGTTTTTAGCTCCTCTGGTTTCCCTCTGCCCCTGAAAGTTGCTCGTTTGTTGGAGTGCCATTACTAGAGCTGTCATTCTTTTCTGTTCCTTTCTCTCTTTTTCTTACTTTCTCTCCAGGTCTTGGTTATAAAAGACCATGGTGGCTGTTTTAAGAAGATTCTCCAGATTATGGTCTGGGCCTAGAGCCAATTTCTGGGGTTTTGTTTGAATGTCTGGAGCCGCTTGAGTGATAAATTTATCTTTTAAGATAATCTGACCCTCTATGGAGTCAGATGTCAATTGGGTGTGTTTTCTCATTGCCTCTCTAAGTCTCTCTCTTTTTTTTTTCATATATTAAATCATAGCTGCATACACTAGTGCAATCAAGGGGCACAAGGTGCCGGTTTCATACACAATCTGAAATGTTTTCATCAAACTGCTCAACATAGACCTCACGGCATTTTCTTAGTTATTGTATGAAGACATTGTATTCTGTATTTAGTAAGTTCCGCCTCTAAGATGCACATAGGTGTGGCCCTACCACTTACCCTCCCTCCACTCCAAATTCCCCCTCCCCTCCCTTCCCATAGTCTTCTGCTATAGTTGGGTTATAGCCTTCATATGAAATCTTTAAATTAGCTTCATAGTAGGGCTGAGTACATTGGATATTTTTTCTTCCATTCTTGAGATGCTTTGCTGAGAAGAATATGTTTTAGCTCCTTCCATGTAAACATGAAAGAGGTAAAGTCTCCATCTTTCTTTAAGGCTGCATAATATTCCATGGTGTACATGTACCACAGTTTATTAATCCATTCGTGGGTTGCTGGGCACTTGGGCTTCTTCCATGACTTAGCAATTATGAATTGGGCTGCAATAAACATTCTGATAGTCTTCTGGGTCTTTACCTAGTAAAGGAATTATAGGGTTGAATGGAAGGTCTATTTTTAGATCTCTAAGTACTCTCCAAACATCCTTCCAAAAGGAACGTAGTAGTGTGCATTCCCACCAGCAGTGTAGAAGTGTTCCCTTTTCTCCACATCCACGCCAACATCTCTGGTTTGGGGATTTTGTCATGTAGGCTAATCTTAGTGGAGATAGGTGATATCTCAGAGTAGTTTTGATTTGCATTTCTCTGATGATTAAGGATGCTTAGTATTTTTTCATGTATCTGTAGGCCATCCACCTGTCTTCTTTAGAGAAGTTTCTCTTCAAGTCCTTTTCCCATCCTGAGATGGGATCACTTGTTCTTTTCTTGCTAATACGTTGGAGTTCTCTGTGTATTCTGGTTATCAAACCTTTATCGGAGGCATAACTTGCAAATATTTTCTCCCATTCTGAAGGCTGTCTGCTTGCTATACATACTATGTTCTTAGCTGTACAGAAGCTTTTCAGTTTGATCAGGTCCCAGTAGTGTATTTTTGATACTGCTTCAATTGCCTGGGGAGTCCTCCTCATAATGTCCCTTCTATACCAATTTTTTTAAGAGTTCTGATCATGAAGGGATGCTGGATATTATCAAAGGCTTTTTCTACATCAATTGAGAGAATCATATGGTCTTTATTTTTTAATTTGTTTATGTGCTGGATTACATTCATAGATTTACATATATTGAACCAGCCTTGAGACCCTGGGATAAAGCCCACTTGGTCATGGTATATAATTTGTTTGATGTGTTGTCGGATTCTGTTGGTTAGTATCTTGTTAAATATTTTTTGCATCAATATTCATTAGTGATATTGGTCTATAGTTTTCTTTTCTTGTTGGGTCTCTCCCTGATTTAGGGATCAAGGTGATATTTGCTTAATAGAATGTAATGAATGTAGGAATGTAGTATTCCTACAGGTATACTACAGGAATGTAGGAATGTAGTATTCATTCTTTTTCTATATTTTGGAAGAGGTTTAGTAATATAGGTACTAGTTCTTCTTTAAAGTTTTGGTAGAATTCTGATGTGAAGCCATCTGGTCCCGGGCTTTTCTTTTTAGGGAGATTTTGTATAGTTTATGCTATTTCAGAACTTGATATAGGCCTGTTCAACATTTCCACTTGGTTCTGGCTAAGTCTTGGTAGGTGGCGTGCTTCCAAGTATTGGTCAGTTTCCTTGAGATTTTCATATTTCTGAGAGTAGGGTTTCTTGTAATATTCATTAAGGATTTTTTGAATTTGTGAGGGGTCTGTTCTTATTTTGTCTTTACCATTTCTGATTGCTGAGATTAGAGATTTTACCATTTTTTCCCTGATTAGGTTAGCCAAAGGTTTATCTATTTTATTGACCTTTTCAAAAAACCAACTTTTTGATTTGTTAATCTATTGTATAATTCTTTTGTTTTGAATTTCATTTAATTCTGCTCTAATTTTGGTTATGTCTTTCTTCTGCTGGGTTTGGGGTTGGAATGTTCTTCCTTCTCCAGTTGCTTAAGATGTCTCATTAAGTTGTTAACTTCCTCTCTTTCCATTCTCTTGAGGAGTGCTTGCAGTGCTATAAATTTCCCTCTTAGGACTGCGTTTGCAGTATTCCAGAGATTCTGATAATTCATGTCTTGATTGTTATTTTGTTGACAAAAATTTGGTAATTTCCTTCTTAATCTCCTCTTATTCCTTCAGCATAAGGTTATTTAGCTTCCATGTTTTTGTATGAGTATGAGATTCCTCTTGTTATTGAGTTCAACTTTTATTCCGTGATGGTCAGAGAAGATGCAAGGAATAATTTCTATTCTTTTAAATTTGCTGAGATTAGACTCGTGACCTCAGATGTGATCAATTTTTGAGTATGTTCCATGGGGTGGTGAGAAGAACGTGTATTCAATTTTATTAGGATGAAATGTTCTGTAGATGTCTGTTAAATCCAGTTGTTGAATGGTTAAATTTAAATCTAAATTTTCTTTCCTTTGCTTCTCTTGGAGGATTTATCCAGCACTGCTAAAGGAGTATTAAAATCTCCAACTACTATGGAGCTGGAGGAAATCACATTACTCATGTCTATTAGAGTTTTTCTTATAAATTGAGGTGCAATCTTATTTGCGGATACAATAGGCTTTATACCAATCAAAGTAAAGAAGGATAAAGATGGACATTTCATATTTGTTAAAGGCACCACTCAATATGATGAGATTTCAATTGTTAATATTTATGCACCCAACCAGACTGTGCCTCAATTTATGCTTAGCATTATTAAATCAGTGCTTATCATTTGGGAGATCATGGATCCCCCTGTGAATCTATTAAGGCTATGGACCCTTTCCCTGGAAAGCTGTATACTATCTTTTGCATTCAATTCAGGGAGCCTTTGGCCCAATGTCTTCAGGGGAAAACAGGCCCAACCCAGGAAAGGGATTTTAAGTCATGTAATGAAGTAGCATTAAAACAGGGGCTAGAGTTCAAGCTTCCCAATTTCCAGCCTGGAGTTTTTTTCAGAACATATACCCCAAATATACAAATGGTCAGACTGTCTCATAGACTTGGATTCTGTAGCTGCTTGCTTTTCACTTAATTACTGTAAGACTTTGGACAAAGTTTCTTAATACCTCTTAGCCTTAGTTTCCTTAACTGTAGAGTGTGGGGATATATTATAACTCATGGGCTGCTACAAAGTTCCACCTCAGTGGGAGCAGAGTATGGGAGCTGCCCCTACTCAAACCCTGCCTTCCGATGTAAGAGAAGGCCTGTTCTGGGAAGTAGAGACTACCCTCTATATGGATGGCAGGCTAAAGGCATGTGAAAGGTTTATATCCCAAACTTGAAATGGTACTAGAAAACAAGTTGGTGCACTTTGGGGATAGCCCTAGTCCAAAGTGTGGTGAGAATAAGTGCTTTTCTTTTTTTATTTCCCCTCCCCCAATGGCTCAACCCTCTAGCAACATTTTCTCTCCACCTTCAAATGTTGTTTTGTCATATTTTGAAATTTTTTAAGGGCATCATTTAACATGATTTGAAGAAGGTTGGGTTAATCATGTGAGGAGGAAGTTACTTGTGAGGTTATCACACAAACCCAGGACTCCTGATTCTGAACTCAGGACACTTTCTATAATAAGGCAGATACCATGGTCTTTCCAGAATCTTACCACTAAGCCCCTAAGCTAGCCTGCAGATTGTGTTTGGACAATAGCTTTACCTTAAGCTCTTCCTTGCTCCTAGGTCTGAATTCTGAAAGAAATTTTTCTCACTGTCCATTAAAAGGGAGCAGTGAGCAACTTCCTAGTCTTTGATTCAAATTGGTGAAAGTCTACCTCCTCCATCCTGTACTGGTAAAGTTCCTTGCCTGAACAGCAGCATAATTAGTACCTGCGTGTATAATCTTAGCTACATATGCCTTTGCACTTTTCATCTATCATTAGCCCTCCATGGGTTCTGTATCCATGGATTAATCCATGGAGTGGATTGAAAATATAAAAAAAATAAGTAAAACTAGGAATGCAACAATAAAAACTAATACAAATAAAAAACAATGTAGCAAAGCAAATATTTACATAACATTTGCATTTTATTGGGTATTATAAGTAATCCAGAGATGATTTAAGGTATGCAGGAGGATGTGCATAGGTTATATGCAAATACTACACCATGTTATTAACATATAAATACTTGCAAACCCCTGATGTTGGTATCTATAGGAAGGGGGAGGGGTCTGGATCTAATGCCCAACAAACACCAATGGATAATTACAGTTGGTTCATGTTTAATAAGTGCATAGCTCTTCAGTTAGATATATAAAGTTTCTTGAGAATAGGGTGGTACTTCATGACCTCTTTGACATTGATTCTAAAATAGCTCTGAACACAGAAGAAAGTTTAGTTTAACAAATATTTCTATACCTGTCCAGGTGAAACATAAAAGCCTGCTTCAAGTTTTTTTCAATAAATTCATGCATACATACATAAACTACACATATAAACTGTGCATGTTTGTTAAAGTGGCAAATAATTTCCACTTTTTGGAGAAGTATTTTACTGATTCAGCCTAACCTATCAAACAATGAACAATTTGGCAACTAAATCCTGATAAGTGATTACTAATTATATTTTGTGACATACAGTAAAGTCGATCTATTTTCATAATGGGAAGAACCCAATATTTCTCTCAAATTACTACAAATCTCTCAAACAAGGTATACACTTATTCAAGCATCTTCCAAAGGGAACTAGTTTTAGGAATTGCAATTTGCTAGGAGATTGGACTGGGTATTTCTGTGGCAAATTGTTCCATTTACATTACACTCAGGTCCAGTAACACTGCATGCCCTGAATAACTCATCACTATCCATGTGAAGCTCCCAACCCTGTAAAAGGTACAAGAGCATAAAAAATAATAAAGGAGAGAGTGCATTCAGTTTCTTTAAATTCCTTCAGCTTTTTTGCCAGCACTTTCTTCCTTAGAGTCCTTGAGTAGAGGGAAATTAAAGAAATGCATAGTACAACCAAATTAGGATGGGAGATTTGGGTCACGTAGATGGAGATGAAGGGGAGAATGGATAGATGGGGATCAAGAGCTCAGGGAAGCCAGCTGGCAAGCACAGACACAGGTATGTGATGTCTTTACTTCACCAAAGCTGGTTTTATGAGGCTTTAGTCCCATAGCAGATACTTCCTGGGCCAACCTGGTCTCCGTCATCTGACACAATACTGAGAAAGGGAAGGAAATAAAAGGAATTAAAAGGGAATCCTTCCAGTGTCCTGTTTTTTTCCCTCAAATCTTAGCCCCCAGGATTTTAGAAGCACAATAACCCTAGAAATTAGTCTCACTTAGTTTTATAGGGTGGTTCAGAGTCTTGCCAAAGGCTGCAGAAACAACCTCTCTCCTAATTCCCATTCCGGTGCTGATTCCACAGAAGAATAAGAAAGAGTCTTATCTGTTTGGCTGCCAAGAGCCTGTTAGGAAGGGTTCTTGTTGCCTTGTTTAACAGAGATAAATGTCTCCATCAAATTGAGGATATTGTCACAATCTGCAGAACTGCAACTGTATGTGGGACATCGGGACTCTGTCCTGTAAATGAGTCATGAGCCACCTTGTCCTCTTGCCTGCCCCACTGAGTCAGTGGCCTCAATGCAATTCTGTCTCACTTATGCTACTAACCTTTTAAATACCCATTTCTCAAAGAAGCAGGTTCACACACCTTTGAATATGTAAACCCCACTCTTTGGGGCTTCAGAGAACACAGGAAAAAGTTGCATGCCATGTAGACAACCCTCAATCCCCATATCCCCAAACAATCCCATCTGGAGTTCTTGGGCTCTTAAGTGGCAGGAGAAGCACAATTATTTAAGATCTTTCTAGAATCTTAAAAATTAAAAATGATCATTTTCATCCCATAGCATTTTATTCTTCCTTGGGTAATTTATTTTTTATTATAGTAGAATTTCTATGCACTGATCACCTAGGGGGCAATAACAAGGTCATCAACATACAGAGGTGGTCAACATAAGGAACTAAGCCTACCATGCTGACACATACATGTGATATATGTTTGATCTATGAAAATTAGGTCAACTTAAAGAGGTGGTCAATGTAGAGAGGTGGTCAACTTTGTAGCTTCTACTGTATTTTATTTCAGTCCTTTAATTGGCCTTTGTTCAGTCCTCCTTGTGAGAACACGAGTTCCCAGCTATACAGAAGACATAGGCTGTAGGCTGTAGTCCCTCCTCACATATCCCCTCACCACCCACAGATGTGATCTCTCTCCCTACTGGAGTGCAAGTTCCTGGGCAGTAACTGCTTTTCTTTGTCTACTTCTTATATCTTTACACATAGTAAAGTGTTTACTTAAATATTTGTCAACTGGAACATAATTAACTATGACATTAACCAAAATAGTTGCACACTTACTATTTGGGGTTTTTGTTGGCTTTGTTTTGTTTTGTTTTTTATTTCAGAATATTAGGGGGTTCAGATGCTTTGCTTACATACATTGTTTTGGTGCAGATTGAGTCAAAGTTATATACACACTTCCTTTGTGTCAGACACTGATCTCAGATCTCTATGTGCATCAATATATTTAACAAGCAGGACACTGTTGCCTCATAGATTAAGTGAGAATAATATTATCATATTTTTTATGTCTACAGAAACCAAGCCAGATGAGATAGTCCTTGGAGGTGGATTTCATCTCTAAGACTATAAGCCTTTGAGGGCCTCCCATCTCTGAAGTCCTGAATAGAAACTATTTTGTCTTAAGTACTGTTGAGGGAAAGATATATTTCTCACAGTTTACAAAAAGACCTAACTGTTTAGCCAATTTCACAGGCTATCAATGCTTCAAACTCAGGCATGCATGAGGTAAAGTTTCAATGTGTCTGAGCATGTTCACTCCCCTTTCTAACAAGAACCAAGTCCTGCTGCAGAAATGACCTGCTTCCAGCCAGCTCTGTACTTAAGAGGCCACATTTGGTGAAGGCAACTTCAACCTGCCTTTGTAATTCATTTCAGGTCATTCTTTTCTCTCACCAAATCTTCCAAGGTCAAGTTCATTGACGTGAATATTCCTCCTTATAATTCTTGTTCATTGTCTTAAAACTGGGGTATGTGGAGGTGGGGATAAGGGAGAATGTTATAATTCACAGAGTTTTCAAGATGGCAGCAGAAAAGTCAGTGTGGGGTTAGTTGTATCTCCTGTGTCCTCAGAGTTACAAAGATCATGCTATTTGTGAATGTTAAACCTGAAAGGCAAGAGACATCAGACAGTCTCTACACTGGCCAGCTTCAGTCTACTGGGAAAGTTTCTTCTCCATTTTTTAAAATGAATATTAATGTAATTTCCTTGATTCTAAGTCATATACCTTTTTGGCAATTGGAATTTCTTAATTAGATTCAGGCTTATGAATTATAATCACATCCAATATAGTGTTTATTCTCTTTCCCCTTTAAAACTCCCCAAAATTATTGAATTGATTGTCTTACCACTAAAAAAAAAAAACTCCCACAGTACTGAAATACAATATCTTTTGTTTAATTTACAAAATAGTGCCACTTGAATGAGACTAAACTTAGTAGAGTATCTTGAAAACTGTAGAGATCTATACAAGCTCTTGTGATTATTATTATTATTAGTAGTAGTAGTATTCAGTTGACCACTGGACATTTATTGAACATATACTATGTGCCAGATTTTGCTCTCAGAATAGGGGCTAGAGTATTAAATAAAATTGACCAAGTCCCTTTTTTCATAGTGTTTTCCTTCCAATAAGAACAGTTTGAGAAGATGCATGCAAATTAGGGATATCTCAGAAAGTGATGAATACTATGAATAAAATGGACATGATCATTGAGCAAGCCTGAGGAGGACTGTTTGTGTTGAGACTGTCAGGGAAAAACCTGTCTGAGCTGAAACTTGAATGTCAAAAAAGGAACCAATCTCTTCCGGAAGAGAAGTGGATGGAAGAGCATTGTAGGCATGATAAGAGCAAACACAAAGACCCTAAGATAGGCTTGTCAAGAGTCAGAGGGGTAAAGAGCATGGGCTGGAGCTTAGTGGACAAGATAGATGCAAAAAAGGGCGAGATAAGGAGAGAAAGGAGCAGGGACCAGATCCATAGCTCTACTTAGGCTGTGATCAAGAGCTTAGATTTTAATTTAATCAGCCTTTAACAAACTCAGGAACTAAAACTCAAAAGTCAAATGACTTGTTCAAGGTCATTGAAACACTCGATGGTTTTGGAAATTGGATCTCTTCACTTCCTGATAGCTATTCTCCTTTACCGAGCTGCTTGCAACCTGCAGTCTCCACCTCGGCCAGCATAGGCCTTGGAGATGGAATGTGATGCTTCTCTGCACTCTCCATAATTGAGATTTTTTTTTCTGAGTTCTTTCTCTAATATATTATTTCCCTCCTCATTACAGATGAATAGATTATCATCACTTAGCAGTTTTATAAACTAAAGGGAAAAAAAGTAATTCCAAGGTATTTAAAGTCAACTTTAGTTATTTAAATATTGAAATAGTCAAGATGGAAACAAGCTCTGGTAGGTGGCTGTGCTAACCAGCTCCTCTGAGCTGCCACTAATGCTGTTCCATGGGGACCCACACATTGAACCACTATGTCTAACAGAATCCTGCTTCTAGGTTCAGGACACTCTCTGTTTCAAAAGATAAGTCTGAAAAATCCATTCACAGCCCTCCAACATGTTCCTCTGCTCCTGTGTGTTCCAGGGACCATCCTGGGGATGCCTGGTGGAGGAATCGGTGTGCTATGTGACACGAAAAAAGCTCTGGTAGCAGACTCAGAATTTGAGTCATTCTCCAACATCATATTATTCCTGCTCATCTATTGAATGAGAATAATATTACTTAACACAAAGGACTTTTATAATACTTAAAATGTGCAGCATCTAGCCAAGTATCTGGCACTGTGGTGCCCCTTCCTTTCCTACAACATCTTGGAACCAGGACTGTCCACATCCTGGGTCAATCTGCCTCTTTTCACTCCATCCATAATGAGGAGGTCCAAAAACTATTTAATGAGCACGTACTGAATGCCTTAAACTATACCACATACACCTAACCAATTAATACTTAGGGGTGTTTATCATGTGCCTCTCATTATACCAGGCATTAAAAAAAAAATCTATGGGAGGTAGAACGAGACACAGCTCATTCTAAATGAGACCTGTCCTAAATAGCTAGAACTCTTACAAGGACAATTTCCAATTAGAATATTCTTTAAGATTTCATGTCTCCAAATGTCAGAATGAATATTGAAGGAACAGAAAGAAGAGAGAGGAATGTGAACTGGAGCAGGCACAGAAGCCTTCTGAAAAATACTGAAAGGAATGGGGAGGTGGCTTGAGCTGGGAAAACTAGAGCAAACTGAGAAGAGAGGCACTGGCTTGCAGACTAGGGACCAGCAGAGGTAGAGGCACAGGCTGGACATAGTGCGTGTGTAAACACAGAGAGGATGGCAAGGAGATGATAACCCCTGCTCCAACCTGGATTAGGCTTCATGTGAGGGAAATGGCAGAGAAGGTTTTGGGGGACACATGGGTATGAACTCTGCTTTCTTCCCATGATAAGAATATAGTTTTTTTAATACCAAATTGAAAAGTCTGGGAAGACTCAGAGTTCTTACTTCTTCCAGAATATTAATACAAGCCCTAAATGTAATTCTGATGTGGCAGCACCCTCTCTAGCCACAGTATCTGTGTGAACTAGTCATCAGGAACTGCATGTCCTATTTAGGAATGAAGAATTCAGGAAAAATGTAGTCAACATTTGCTGCCAGATAGGTCTTCCATCAATAGTTTGAATTCTTGGCCAAATAAACAGGCTTCTCTCAGTGCTAGGGAAGGCCATCCTTCCTGACATCTGGGCTGCAGTGCCTCTCTAGGGCTCCCAGAGCACACGGTGCTCCCCACATCTGAGACTTCATCACACCATTCATTCTCCAGAGCTTTGCACAGTACTTGGCTCAGAGTAGGTCTGATTAATATTTAACATATTGGATCAAATCAAGATTATCTTTCTTACAGCAGAGGGTAATGGGTGGAAAATAAGGAAGATGGGTCAGAACTTGCAGGGCATAAAGCCTGAGAGAAGGCTGGATGATGAAAGAGCAGAAGGAAGGGTGAGCAGTGGAATAAAGGAATAATGAGCATCAAATTGTACTGTCTGCTTCCCTTTCAACAGGAGGATGGGATGAATGAAATAAAATTACCTAAATCATTAGCATGATGGGAACCAGAATGTCCTCATGCTGGGAGCTGGGAGGTAACCAGGTCGTTCTCTCTCCAAGCTTCCACTCCGTTCAGATCCATATCACTTCCATAAGAATAGAGGAAGCCACACTCAAACCTGGCTGGCCTCAGGGTCCTCTTCTGGATGAGATCTCAGCAGGAAAGAGTAAACAGTGTCAGCTAGTCCCAGTGCTTTGGAAGCAGATGGGCAGCCTCACTCAGGAAGCATGAAGCTTTGGCCTATGAGCTGTGAAATCAGGTCTTCAGTGGTTTGAATCCATATTTCCTTACTTACTAATTCAATAACTATAATGAAGTGAATGTTCAATGGCAGAGGTGGTCCTTATAGTAATGCTGATGATTATCTTATGTGACCATCTCATTATTGCACTAGAGAGATCTCCATAGGTATGTACTCAAAGCAGGAAAGTAGAAAGGGAAAAATCATTGAGAGAAAATCAGGCCAGAACCAGAGAGATCTAAAAGGATCACTTTTTAGTAATTCCCACTTCTGTTAGTTCTATAAACTATAGAGTCAGAAATGACTTTGAATGTTGGCTTTGCTCATGTCTGGCTCAGGATAATTAGCCCCAACTGCACATCAGACAAACCTTGAACTCCCAGTGGCTTCCTGGATGGTGAGGTCCTTCCCCCTGTGTCACAGACCTATGTGGGTTGGGAGGCTGCCATTGACCCATGCTGCAAGCTCTCCAAGGTCTCTGAGACAGAGCATAAGCAGTGAAGGAGGAACACTGGCTCCGCAGTGCCTCAGCCTGGGAGTGGCACATGTTACTGCCGCTCACGTGTCAGTCACAGTGCCAGTCATCAGGCCCACCCAAAACACAAAGAGGCCTGGGATATACAGAGCAGTATGTGGATATTTGGTGCACTATCTCTACCACAACCATTTTCTTATGGGATGACACTGGAGAGATCACTCAACCTCTTTGAGCCTTGGTTTTCTCAAATTTTAAATGGACTTAATATTTCCTGTACATGAAGCTTTGAATTTACAAGGGATAAAGCAGGTAAAGAGTTTGGCATTTTGAGTGACAGGTGTGAAAACTATTCAGTATCCATGTTACTGTGTAGATTAATAAATACTATGTGGACGAAAGAAATAGGCTCGGACTAAATTAAGAAAATATGGAATTTATTGAAGGGATTGGGGTAACTTATAGAATTTAAATGAATGCCAGAGAACTAGATTTTAAAGGGCAGGAATCTGGTGCTCCATGACAGGAAGTTTAGAAAATAACAGTATTTAGCCAAGCACCACCCCTTGGCAAACCAAGGACTGGGTATGCTGACAGTCCTCCTCCCCAAAGGCTCCATCCAGGGAAGAGGTAGTCCTTTTACAGGAAATCTGGATGCTATTACTGGAAGAGAAGGAGTAGAATCTTAGAAGTGAAAAATAACAAATTTTCATTCATTTGTTAGTTCACAGTACATCACATACAAATCAAACAAGACCAAATCACAGTCACTCAACCAAAAGCACAGAAGAGATCAGTCAATTGGTAGATTGACTCAGTCATGTTCTCAGAGACCCAGCCCTTCTAACTTTCCTGTCTGCCATCCTCAGCACATTGACTTGTTATCCCCATACCTTAAAGTCATAAATTGGCCACTTCATGTCCAGCAGAAGGAAGAGCGGGAAGTGGTACCTGCAGACCCCCATTATGGCTCATTGGATGAAACTGTAGCGCATGGCTACTCCAAGCTGTAAGGGAACTTGGGAAATTCCCTTAGTTTCTTAAATAACCCTTTATAGTTTTAAGTAAAGATTTTCTCAGCAACCCTGTGAGACATAGATTGTCTCATCTTATACCCAAGGATCCCAGGACTCCAGGAGATGGGTAACATGCCCAAGGCCAAAAACAGACCTATTATGACACATCCAGGATTAAACTCGGGCCCATCTGAATCTTAAAGGCAAAGCTGAGCTATTCCACAAAGCTTCTTACCAATAACTGAACATATCTAGTATTTAAATCTTTAATTCCACTAGCAAGAGTTGCATGCACAATATAGTGGAGCAGTCAAGAACTCCAGACCCAAACTAGCTTTCCAACATAAGGAACATTTCTTAACTTGTCTAAGCCTCAGCTTACTTATTTGTAAAATGAGACAACACTACAGGAGTATGTGGCAGGTTAATTGTAAGGGAATTATAGAATACCCAGCCCAAAATTACAGTTCAATAATTTTCACTATTTTTCTTATAGTTTGTTTAAATTTCATATATTTTCTAAATCATCATATAGTCTTAAAGAGTCACTTCTCTCTCTGGGATTCAGTTTCCCCATTTGTCTCACTATCCTCAAGTCCCTTTCCAGCCATCATTCCACACATCTTACATTTCACAGTTAGGTGCCAAGTGAAGCCACGCTGTCTTATGCTGGCTCCTAAGAGAAGCATAAGGTCTTTGTGAAAATAAACATGTGGTTATTTTTGGCAACAGAGGTGCTAACAACCCCCAAATTCTTATGGTTATAATAGCTGCCACTGGTAGAGCCTTTGCTTCATGCAAACTGCTCTTCAGAACGTGATAGATACATAATCATATGTATCTCAAGTATCTGCTCATCCAATTCCTTCTCTCTTGCTGATGTTGGCAAAAATATATATATTGCCTAAAATATATATTGCAAATTGGGCAGTCTTGACAAGGCATCACATTAGCTAAAATATATAATGTGATACACACAGTTACATCTACATACAGAGATGTATAGATTGGTAATGTGATACCTTATAACTTGTCTGGACTGTCTGCCCATTGTGCAATTACAAAGACCCCAAATCTACTCCTCATAGTTGCCTTGTAATGCTGATACTATAAATATCTCTATCTCTGTTTATAGATAAGGATCTGAGGCTCAAAGAGATTAAGTAGTTTCCCCAGCTAGGATGATGGAAGCCTGTCACTGTAACCACTCTTGAGACCTTATACTATCAACTACTCTTAATGTTCTTAGATTTTCTGAATTCAAGCCTATTTTATAAAAACAGGAATGTCCAGCTTCCTAAAAGTAAGAAAGTCCTTGACTCCTGCCTGGTCCCAGGGAGCATTTTCATAGGAAGAGTGCAGGGTTGGTATGTGTATCCTTAGCAGGAAGCCCCCAATGTGGGGGAGTGCTGAAGCCTCTATTGCTAAAGCCCTTAGTACTCAAGCCTGTGGTGAAGAAGCTGCCCCATAGATACCCCAAGCTCTAGTTTGTCCTGCCTCCTCATGTATCAGGCATATCCCAACCTGGGCTGCTAGCCAGAGATAAACTTCTGAAGCTGAGTCCATTCCTTGCTGCTAGCCATGCGGACAAAGAGAGTCATACTTTACAGCTGCCTCTGCACACCTGACCACCTCTCTTCACAAGGAAAACGTGAGGGGGCCAGAGAAGGCAGGCTCTGTGCCTTCTCCACTGCTCTATATGTGACACCTGAGGAAGGAGCCAGGCTGCACATTTGTCAAGCATGTGGCAGAGACGCCTTAAATGATGGTGCAGATTGCTCTACCATAACCTAAATGAGAAGGGACAAAAACATATTAAAACTGTACCAAAGCTTCTGTAATATTTCATTTGCAGTGGGCCATCAAACAGTTATTTAGCACTTTGTACAACATGAAAGAGCAGGTTCTTGTTATTACACGTTTTCCATTTACAGAGAGATGCATTGTGGCTCTGGTCTCTCAACGACTCTGTGAACCCAACTCCCAACGCAGGCAGCAAAATGTGTTGGGACCTGTGAGAGCCTATACACCAGGACCTGCTGGATGTACCTGCTGGGTGTGGGCTAGGGGGATTAAAGAGATCCTCGGTATAGCTTCAGAAGTTTGTCACCAGCAATTTGCATGAACACAGAGGATGAATCTTCTTGGGTTTGAATGGGTGCACATGGTAGGGTATAACAGCATAGGGTTAGGCAAGCAGGGGATAGCATACCAGACATATCTAAGTTCCAATGCCTGCCACCTGCTCAGTCTTACCTCATTAAGTACAGGGACAAGCTTCATTGAAAAGCACCCTAGCAACTTAGAGTCTTCAAGTTAGCAGGCCAGGTTCTGGTCTTGGGTCTGACCCAAAAGAGCTCCCCGGAGATTTCCTGGGCCTCGGCTTCTCTGTGCACAAAATGTAATGGTTTTATTGGCTCATCACTAAGATTCTTTCCTCTTTAGCATGACACAGGGCTAAAATAAACCCTCAGCCATTTGCTACTGTTATTAACAGTTACTACTATTAATTTTTGAGGCAAGGTGGTTCCTTAATTTCTCTTCTAAATCTAACACCATTATACCCTATATTCAGGCACACCCATTCAAACCCAAGAAGATTCATCCAGTGTGTCCATGCAAATCGCTGGTGACAAACTTCTGAAGCTATACCGAGGATCCGTTAATCATCTTTGTGCCTATCTTATTTATACTTATTAAACAACATGTCTCTTGCCCTCTCTCAGCATGTTTCAAATTATTAAGTAATCAGTTGCTGAGCACCTAATATATGAAAGGCCCCCTGATGTGTCCTGACATAGAAAAATAAATTAGAAAAACCTGGGCACTGCCATAATAAAGTCTATGCCTATTTAGGGAAAAAAAAAAGATTTCCCAGTTTTTCTTTCCATCATCTTCAGTTCTTGGCCTGACATCCTTCTCTTTTCCTCTATCATGAGCTCCATTCGTTTTTCCCAGAGCCAACTTTCAACTATGCCATTCTTTATCTCATCAAATACTTGGTGTTGCTCCATTTTCAGGGAAGTCTAGCTCCTACTTGTTCTCACCCACATAATTGCCCAAATCCTCACACTGTTGAGTGTTTGACAGTGAGGTTATAATCAGTGACCCTGAAGTCAAGAGTGGTGAATTTGTTTCTAGACGGTCACAAATCAATTGCAAGAACAGCCTGAGAAACACGATGTGAAGTCTCACCAGTCAGTACTTTTCCACCCTCCTGCCCACAGGAATAATTTTTAAAAGTTTATCTGAAGTGTTACTAAAGCAATGGGACAGATTTTCTTCTTTTCTTCTAAAAAGTGGTGTATTTTTTCTAGAATTTTACCTCACATTTAAAGAAGCAAATGACTTCTCTAAAACTGTCATTTGGTTTTGCATTTTCACAATACAAACTTGAAGTGTTTGTTTTTAATTAGTTCTCTCATTAAATCTTTTTTGTATGTGATTCCATATCTGCACTCCTTCACAGGTTAGTAGAAGCAGGTGCATTGTGGAGGGTGCCTAACAGATGTGGGCTTGGATCTTGGTTCTGTTACTCACCAACTCTGTGACCTTGGGCACATTAACCTTACCAAATATTTCTTTTCAGCAGCAGAATGTAAGAAAATAAAAAACTATCTTAGGTGGTTATTAGATAGGGTAAATAAGGTGGAGTCAATAAAACATGATACTTAGCAGATTAAGAGGAGCTCAGTAAACCACTGTGACCCATTTGCTCATGAGGGAAATAGAACCTCTCTATGCAACCCTATGCAACTTCCTATACAGTCTCCATGCAGCCCCCTACATATTTCTAATTCTCAGCTCAAATACCATCTGTACAGGAAGGCCTATCCAAGATGACCATTTCTAACGTCGGCCATAGTTACTCTTCATGATGTCGTCTGAATTTCCTTCATGGTACTTTTCACAATCTGTCAGCGTTTTCCTTGATTGCATTTTTATTGGTTGTTCTTCCCCTATAAATTGGGGAATAACTAAGCATCCTCTGCCTTTCATTCTAAATCCCCAGGACCCAGTACAGTATTTGGGACAAAGTAGACACTCTATTTTTAATGGAAAGAATGAATACTAGCTGCTGGGAATACACTGAGAAAGAAAGCAGACGTAACTCTTTCCTTGAACTTGCTCATAGTCAATTGGAGAAGTATAAGGACCTTTAAAAATCTCTCTATATCTATTAACACTTTGTCAAGAGCAATGTTGGATTTTATAAGGTAGATGTAAATGGAAATGCCAAGCCCAGTAGAAGGTGAAAAGAAGTGCTGGAGATGTAGAAATCTTAGGTAGAAGCTGACATTTGGGTGAAGTTCACAACATTTGCAATGGATTCCTAGGGCAGAGCCTCATTCTCAGTTTGGTGTGTGATGACTCTTAGGATGAAATCCCCCATTGTGAGCTGAGAACTGAGTTTTGTGTTCAGTGTGTTTTGATTTACACCTCTGATCTTTTCCTACTATCTCAGAGCAACCACAATATGTTGCTCTCCTAGGAGACAAAAGAAGTCACTCACTAGTCAGAACCAAGATTCTAAAGAAGAAAAAAGAAATGAATCTCTCTAGGAAAAGGATTCTTTTCACAGAACATTCCGTACCTTTTTCAATGACATAATAATATTCATAACAAATATTTAAGAAAATACAAATAAGCAAAACAGTAAATTGTATCCACAATCTAATTATGCAGATGACCATTAGTTAGTATGTTTGGTGTATATGCTTCTAATTTATTGTTTGCACCAGTCTTAAATTAGGTAAATGCTGTATGTGCTTTTTATGCTTACCAGTGTACAAGGATCACTTTCCATGCCATCTAATATGTTTTCCTAATTATGTGTCCACCACATTATATTTTATGAGCAAATAATACTACATCCAGTGGCAGTAGCACACATGTTAACACCTGGGTAAAGGGAAAAGAAAGAGGGAAACTTGGGAAAGTCATAAAAGGAGGTAAATCTGGAAAAGCTAAGATACTGAAGGGGACACAGGTTCAGGGCTGAGTCTGCATTGCTGGGAGGCAAGACATCAGCAAACTCCTGACCCTGTCACTGTCTCCTCATCTGTGAAAATAGGAACAGTGGTGATAACTGTTTCCTGTGGTGGTTCTAAGGATTAAATAAAATAACATAAGTAAAGTGCTTTGCCCCACAGTGTTTAACAAATGTCAACTTTATATTTAAAGGAGAGATAGAACAAGAAGAAGGAGAAAGAAAATATCAGAAAAGAGAGGGAAAACAAGGAAAGATTGAAGGGAATGGGGATATCTTGTCCATAAACTGGGAGACTATCCAGTAGTTAGAGGAAGGCTAGCAAATGAAGACAATCTCAGGAGAGGAAACGGTTCGCTGTGGGGGAAGTGGTGGATTTGCTGCAAGGTCTACAGGTCTGTGTGTCTGAGCGCCACATTGTTTTAGGAGGAAAAAAAAAACTCAATAATGACCACAATACAATCTACCCAGAGTATTCTTGTTTGGGCTGGAAGGCTGTCCGGTGTGGCAGGGATTCTTTGCCTTTGCTCCACTGGGGAAGGGAGCCCTCTTGAGAATGGAGGTGAAAGCGAGGAACAGCAGCTGCCCCACACTGGTTCTTATTTCTAACCCGCCTCTGCAAAAACGACCTCGCAAACGAATCATTCCAGAATTCCCAGAATCCGTGAGATGCATTATCTCCACCTCCAGAAACTTATATTTTGAGCCCACTAACCAGAAAAATACTGTTGCTGTTGATTGCCGTTCAGTTATTTTAATTTTCAACAGCTTTATTGAGGTATAATTACTGTACAATAAACTGTGCATATTGAAATCATATAATTGAAGCAGTGACATACATGAAACAATCACCACAATTAAGATCATGGACACATCCATTACCCCCAAAGCCTCCTCGTGCCCCTGGGTAGTTTCTCATACCACCACCTGGATCCCTAAAAGCTTTCTACTTGGTTTTATTTTTCTTCCTTTCCCAAGTTTCTTACTTTAAATAAAGATTAGACAATGTCATATTATGGCCTATAGTTTCCTTTTTCTAGGAGGGGGACGTATTTCCTCATATCCCACTAAAAACCTATGACCATTCCCACTGTCCAAGCAGCAACTGTAAAGGCAGCTGCTTCTCACTCTGTGTTACTGCAAATTGAAATGCTTTTTTATCAACTCTTATTATCGTTTCTGATTTTCCTGTGGAATTGGAAATAAAATAACTGGAGACAATTTGGGTACCAGAAACAGGAGCAAAATTATGGCTTTTTTCATTTGACAAAGAAGAGGCTATTCTGTAGAAGATGGTGGGGGGTGGTGGGAGAAACAAATAACACAAGGTTTTTTGGTGCTTCATGAAGCTCACAGTTTAGAAAGGAAGACAGACCACAACAACAAACAAAAAGTATCGCTTACTGAAGAAAAACAAAAGGCATGAAGTGACAAAAAATTGTGCTTTTTAAAAATTATTATTGTTGGGGATTCATTGAGTGTACACAGACCAGATTATACTGATTGCCTTTGTTAAATAAGGACTCTCTTATAATTGTGTCCTACACCTTGTCCCCCCACCCTTCCCTCCTTCCCTTTCTCACCTCCCCCCACCCCCATCCCCCACCGTACTAGGACCTTAATTGTCCTCATATCAGAATTGAGTACATAAGATTCTTGTTTCTCCATTCTTATGATGCTTTACTAAGAATAATGTGTTCTACATCCAACCAGGTTAATACAATGATGCAAAGTCTCCATCTTTTTAATGTCTAAATAGTATTCCATGGCATACGTATACTACATCTTGTTAATACATTCCTGGGTTGGTGGGCATTTAGGCTTTTTCTATATTTTGGGGATTGTAAATTGAGCTGCAGTAAACAGTTTAGTGCAAGTGTCCCTGTGGTAAAAGGATTCTTTATCTTCTGGGTAGATGTCCATTTATGGGTTTGCAGGATCAAATGGGACGACTAGCCTGAGTTCTTTGAGGGTTCTTCTTATTGCCTTCAAAAAGGTTGTATTAGTTTGCAATCCCATCAGCAGTGTAAATGTGTTCCCTTCTCTCCACATCTACGCCAGCATCTGCAATTTAAAGACTGTGATGAAGGCCATTCTCATTGGAGTTAGATGATATCTCCAGGTGGTTTTGCTTTGCATTTCTCTAATGATTATAGATGATGAGAATTTTTTCATATGTTTGTTAACCATTTATCTGTCTTCTTTAGGTAGCTAAATGAAAGTTCTATTCATCTTTCCTGCCTAGTAATCTAAGAGATTGTTGTCTCTTTTTATGTTTATTGGTTTCAGTTCTTTATAGATCCTAGTTATCAAGCTTGTGTCTGAATCAAAATATGCAAATATCCTTTTCCAATGTGTAGGTTGTCTGTTTGCTTTGGTTGTTGTCACCTTAGCTGTACAGAAGCTTTTCACTTTCATTAAGTCCCATTTGTTCATTTTTGTTGTTGCGATTGCCCCGGAAGTCTTCTTCACAAAGGCTTTCCCCAGGCTGATAGCTTCTAGTGTTTTCCCCACACTTTCTTTGAGGACTTTAACTGTTTCTTGCCTTAGATTAAGATTATCTATCTTGAATCAATTTTTGTGAGTGGAGAAAGGTGTGGGTCCAGTTTCGGTCTTTTACATGTGGGTATCCAGTTCTCCCAGCACCATTAATAAATAGGGATTCTTTCCCCCAGTATATGTTCTTGTTTGGTTTTTCAAAGATTAGCTGGCTCTAAGATGTTTGTTTCATTTCCTAGTTTTCTATTTAGTTCCAAAAGTCTATGTCTCTATTTTTGTGCCAATACCATGCTGTTTTGATCACTATGGCCTTATAGTATAGCCTAAAGTCTGATAGGCTGATGCTACCGATTTCGTTTTTATTACTAAGAATTTCCTTGGCTACAAGGGTTTTTTTGTACTTTTATTTTAAATGTAAAGCATAAGGGATTGCTTGTGTGCGCATGAGCAATGTATTAAGTAGAGAACAGGTTCCCTCTTACCATTTAATTGACAAAAACCAAAGTCAGGGGAATAATGTTCTAGGCTGGTCATTAGCAAATGCTAAGAACCTTAGAGAAAAGAAATTAGGGTGTCAGGGGAACAGCAGGCCAGCATGGCTGGGACATACGATTAATGGGGACAGAATGGCCTGAGAATAAAACTTGAAAGAGGAACAGGGGCAAGATCACCTGAGTTTTTGAAGGCCTTGGAAGAAGCTTAGGGTTTTATTCTAAATGCAAAGAGACACCATAGTGAAGTTTAATCACAATTTGCATAGTTAACAACTGCAACTCCTCATTAAGCACACATAAATAAGAAAATATTAGTTTTATGACTAAAACAAACAATTATGAATGTAGAATTATCTCTATACTATCCTACCTTGGCTTGGAGAAAGATGATAATGACTATTTTATGCTGAAGACCACTATTAACCAGGTGTAACTCCAGGCATTTTACTCCTGTTTCTAATTTACCCCTACAAAACATCTATTGTTCCTATTCTACAGATGAGAGAATTGACTCAAAGGATGAATAATTTCCCCAAGTTTATAAAATGTTAAGAATGGCTTACCCAAGGACATTAATAGAACCAAGGAATATGTTTCTTTCTATCAAAACTATTTGGCAACTTTATGCTGTGAGGGCTTATTTAAACCCTGTTTCCTTGCCTCCATAGAGGCTACCAACTTTTAAAAAGACATTAGGCCATGCATTGGAAAGAAAAAGCAATGGAGAAAATTACTGGGGGTATAGGAAACAAGCTAACAGGATTTCAGGACAAGGGACAGAGCACCCACTGTGGTCTTCTGGAGTGTGTGTGAAGTTGCTCTGCCACTGGGCAAAGTTACACAAGGTACAAGGTATGGAAAGATAGTTCTGGCAACATGGAACTTTGGCAAAGAGAAGCAAACCTTAGCAACAGCACAAAAATTAGTATCTATTCTTCATACACAAAAGGCATCACAAAAGTTAAATATAGAATTACAATACAATCATAAATTCCATAATTTCACTCCTAGTCTCTCAGGTATATACACCAAAGAATTAAAACAGGTATTCAAAAGAAAAAGAAAGAAAGGAGAAGACCCCTGTACATAGATGCTAAGAACAATGTCATTCACAATATTCACAATCATCAGACAGTGAATGAAAACAACCCAATGCCATCAGATGATGAATGGATAAACAGAATGTGGCATTAACAGTACAATAGCATTGTAAATCGAAGCAGTACCCTGAACCCCATAAATGTATCAATGTACAACATTATGATTTAATAAAAAACAATTTTAAAAATAGTACAATAGAATATTACTCAGTCACAAATAGAAATAAAATTCTGACCCTTGATGCAAGACAAAGGCATATGAGAAATGCTTTCTTTCTTTAAGTGAAAGAAACCAGATACAAAAGGTCACCTATTACATGAGTCCACTGATATGAAATATACAGAATGGGAAAATTCAAAGAGACAGAAGGAGGTCCGTGATTGCAGCAGCTAGGGCAGGGGGAGGAGAATGACTGCTTCATGGGGATGGGGTTATCCTTTGGGATGATGAAAATGCTAGAACTAGATAAGGTGATGGTTGCACAATATTGTAAATGTACTAAATGTCACCATGTGTATACTTGGTTAATTTTGTTATATAAATTTCACTTTAAAAATCCAGTAGTGTCATGGAGAACACCCCAAATCCCCAGCTGAGATCTTAACATTCCATAAGGGGAACATCTAGATAGTTTCTCTATTCATTCCATATACATCTGTTAAACTCCTGTTAGATGATGTATCAGAATGAGCCAAATAATATATGGTCTCTGCCTTCATGAAAAGTGGTGAAGAAATAAACATCAATCAAATAACAAGAATGTAAATGATAGATAGAATGAATGTTCTTAAGGAAAAGAACCATGCTGCCAGGAAGGGATCATAGAAGGCTTTCCCGATAAAGTGTCAATTGATAAAACTTCTGAAGAATTTATTAGGAGGGCTGGTGGTGTTGAGAAGTGAGAACAGCATTCTAGGCAGAAGAAGCCACATGTGCAAAGGCCTGGTGGCAGGAGGTTTCACCATAGAGCTCAAGGTCTAGTGGTAGATGTGAGAAGACAACAGGGTGGAAAGGCAATGGGACCAGATCCCTCAGAGCCCTGTAGGCCCAATTCAGGATTTTGGTCCTAGTCCAACGATTAGTAGGAAACACTCCTCTTGTGTCTCCATTCGCTGCCCTGCATTTCCTTTCCTTACAATGTCTCCACCACTTCCTAGTGACAGATCCATTTTGCTTGCTGATGGATCCCCCAATGCACAGCAAGTACTTGGTGCTCAAAGACCTATTGAAATGCATAGAATTTCATTTTGGAAATATCTGGCTGTAGTCTGAAAAACGGTGGTGAGGAGTGAGAGGAGAGGCAGAGCAGTCAGTTGATCAATCCTATGGCAGAAGGAAGAGCTGAGGTTTGAGCCACTCCTCCTGAAAATCCTCTGAACTGTCCTCATTTTTTGAGTTATTATTGTGTGTCCCAATTCTTATGGATGGGCAGTGGCTGGTTATTTTGCAAAAAGCTGGTCTCCCCTTGAACATTAAGACCCTCATATCAGCTGAACACTTTGGCCCCCTGATTCAGACTTCTCTAGCAGAGGTGAAACCCCAAGAGGTCAAAAGGTAGGGGTGAAAGGTTGGGTTTGGCTGGGTTAGTGTGCTTGTTGAAAGGGCACTGGGACTAGCGTCCAGAGATCTGGATCCTGCCTTAGCCCTTTGTCACCTCACGGTGAGACCTTATGGTCTCTCTGTCTCTCTGGGTCTCTGCTGTGTAAAGCATGTAAATGATGAACTTGATCTAGATGTCTTATCTCTACCCTGTTTTTTCCCACGAAGATTTTATCTGCCCTTATGACATTAACAACCTAAGTTTATTTATTTGTTTAAGCCATTATGTCAAAAGGTTACTGTGTTATGAGTATTGTGAATTCAGCAACACTTTTAATAGGATTCTTACTTTGTTACTCTGAGGAAAACACCTAAACCTCAAAAATAGCATATATTTATGTGTTAAATCTGATATTTATTCAATCTTGGGACAATCTCTAGTGTTCATGGGTTTGCAGACCCCTGTCACCTATTTGTTTGCCTCCTGAATCTTAATTCATGTGATGCTTAAACCACTGGCATGGAAAACACAAGAGATCATAATCTAGGAACAAATAAAGACAAAATTGTAGAGGGGAAGATGGAACGGCTTTGCGGCCTGAATGAAGGCTGTGCTGCTTCTTTCTGCGATCTCCCTTCTGCTTCCTGACTCCAGCTGGGAAAAAGGTCCTTTTGGATTCAAGAAGAGGATCATCTTATTTCCTGGCCATGTGAAATATTCTTTCACCAGTGGGCAGACCCTGGGTGGCTGCCAGAATAATTCACAAAATGAGGACAGTTCAAAGAAACTGCCTGGATATTGAGAGAATTCTGCTGACTGTTTAATGATATTTATGGGAAGTAAAACTCCTGTATCTTTGGAGCAGACAGACCCCCATCTAGAAATTAGGGCTATCCTCTGTCACCTCTTTTGGCCTCTGATGCATTTACAGTTTTTTAAAAAAATACATTTCTTTGTCAGATACACTGATTTTCTTTTCCCCAAGTTCAGAGTTAATTTCTCAGAGTTATTACATTTCCCTTATCCTCTGATTAAGCACCACTTCTCACATATGAGAAGTATACAGATAGTATATAAATAGTAAATGCCCATGGGCCAAGATTGCCCCTCCATGTACAAGGAGGTCAGTCCACTCTCGTAACCTTGTAGCAATTGCATGCAAAGGCAAGGCAGGAAGCACTAATCAGGGGAAACTCAACAAAGACTCCTTTACCCATGTGCCTTTTATTCAATATGTTAAACAAATATTTGAGCAACTGCTGTGTTTCAGTTGTTATTCTAGATGCCTGAGATTTTTGTAATGAACCAAAAGCCAAAATTTTTGCCTTACAGCTTAAGTAAATTATATCATAGGTTAGAAGTTGATAAGTAGGTAAGAGAGGCCAGGAGTGCCACAGGGCAGCAATGGGTGGGGTATGTTTATAAATAGGATATTGGAAAGTTGGCCCTTGATAAGAGACTTGCATCAGGAAAGAATTAACCATTCAGGTATAGAGAGAAAAGCCAACCCAGACCCAGGAACAGTGAGTGAAAGATCCTAAGGATACAATAAATATGACTAGTTAGCAAATCAGTGCAGCTAAAAAATACTGTAAGTAAGAGGCCATAAGGAAGGTCAAGGTCAAAGAAGTAATAGGTGCAGAATGTGTGAACCCATGTGAGTCAGTGATGAGTTTTTATCAGGTGTTTTATTTATTATATGTTTACATATAATTGGCCCTCTGTATCTGTGAGTTTATATCCCATGGTTTCAACCAGCCAATAAAAAATATTAAAAAAATTTCATTCAATTTAAATATGTACATATTTTTATTCTTGGTTGTCGTTATTACTTAAGCAATACAGTATGGCTATTTATACAGCACTCACATTGTATTAAGTATTATAAGTAATATAGAGGCAATTTAAAGTATACTATAGGATTACTTAGGTTATATGCTAATATTGCACCATTTTATATCAAGGGGTTGAACATTCACAGATTTTACTAGCCAAAGGAGGTTCCCCATGGATACTGAAGGACAACTGTATTTCTATTTGCCTAATAGTCTCAACACTCATTGAAAATTCATGCCTGAAGAGATTACATTAGAGTTTTCAAAATGCTTTTTCTAGTTCCGCCACTCATTCTACACTTAACCAGCTGACATTCCTTTGTGAAATAGCATTTTCTCTAAGCACCTTTGGGTATTTGATTACCCAGAAATACATTTCCTGCTGAAGAGTAAAAATAAATGCTTAGGTTGTTCTCTTTAATGGAGAATTTTTAAGAAAAGCTTTTCTTTATTCCTTTGAATAGTCACCTCAGGTAGAAACAAATGTGCTTTGTACTTTGGAGGGCCTCTCCCATAGTTTCTCCTGCTTACTACCTGGGATCAAATTCTGACATGGAGCCATCACTCTGAGTCAGCTGGCATCTTCTGAAGGCTCCTTTTGCATAGTTCATCTGTGATACTGACATGGAAAAGGATAATGATGGAAGAAAGGATGTTAATACTGCTTCCCCAGATGTGCCAATTATTGTGTCTCAAACCTAAAGAGCACTTTCACAGTGCCATGGCCATGCTTCATGACATTTACTAATGTTAAATCCAAAATGTCTTGCCAAGTTTTAAAGACTCTGTGAAAAAGATAGGCTTTAAGTCCTTGATTCTTTCTCTGCTGTCCCCACCAACACACACACACACACACATCCTACATTCTGGACAGTATTATAGCCCCTCAATATTATTCAGTGCCCCCAGTACAATCTATCCTATCCCATTTACAAATTTTATATATTATGTGTACATATAATTTTCCCTTGAGATTCCTTCTCTAGAGTTATCTGCACCTTTTGAATTTCATTCTTCAAGGTTTCCATCAAATGCTTCTTCCTTTATCCCCACCCCAAGCAATCCGGAAGGCTGAAATCTGACTCCATTGTCTCAGAGAACCCACAGCCTTTTGCCTTGTCCCCTCTCACCTCACTTTGCTCCTTATTTTCTTAGTCACATAAAAGTCCTTGGTACTATCTCATTACAACCTCAGCCATGGGTTTACAAATCAGGAGTGAGCTGTTATGCTAACTTTTTTTTTTTAATTTGCCTCAGTGGGTAAAAGTATGTCTGGTTCATAACAGGTGCTCAAACATTCACAGAAAAATAATTGAATAGTAGCTGTAGTGATTTTCAAATGTCTACTTTCATTCATACATTGAACCAATATACACGGAGCACCTATTGTTTCTAAAATAAAACGGCTCCCAGAGAATACAAAAATGAACCAAGAAGTAGATCCTGCCTTCTGGGAGAGTCCAATTTAGAAGGAGAGAGAGGATACATATGTAAATTACCATAATACAAAGTAAGAAGTGCTAAAAGCTAGAGAGCCAAGAACAATAGGTTAAAGTCACTGTGGTGTTTTTCTTTGCTCTGCCACAGATATTTTCTTCAATAATGTATGAATCACTCTACCAACTAGGATGAAAACAACTATGAAAACAACTTTCACAAGGCCAGGAGGGATTTTCTCCTGTCCCTGGAAGAGCTTTCAGTATCCTGCTGATGTCCTTCCTTGGCAGATAACAAAGACTCGCTCATTCTATGCCATGTGTTTTCTCATTAATTCAAGCTGAGTTCCCACTCCAAATGGTATTTAACAACTTTCCTTTCCATCAACAACAGCAGGCTTCTATTTTCATGATTTCTATACATTAGGAATCAATATGTTTGATCTTGAAATTTAGCCAAGGTGTCTATAAAGGCATTTCTGTGTCTTTTGTTTCCATGGGGTTATAGACCAGCCTTGCAAACACATCTGGGGAGAAGACAAACACTTGCTAAGGAGCTGCTTTTTCTCTCATTTCCTGCTGGTTTGGGCTTCTCCTTCCTTATCTGGGCCACCAGGGTGCTGCCTTCCTGGTTAGAATCACAGTGTGCTCCTTGCCATCAACCCTCCTTATTCAAACAGGAAGCTAAGAACAATCAGAGCTATGCAATTCTCCCTCTCAGCTCATCTGTTTTGTCTGTTTACTTATTCGTTCACTTACGTATTCATTTATTCAACAAATACTAATTAATCACCTCCCTTTTTATATACTCTGCCTATTCCCAAAAGAATCAGCGGTGGCTTTTTGGATCAAACATAATGCAAAACAGGGTAGCTAGGGGAAAAAAACAGAAAGGAAGAAGGAGGTATTGCACTAGGGTGATTGGAATAAAGAAATAATATTGCACTCCAAGTAAACAATGCACCTACCCAAAACTCTGGGCTGGTATATTCTCCCTTGTAAAACAAGGGTATTATAATAGAGGATGCTAAGATTTTAAATTATGATAGCTCCAGAGTGAGATGACAATCTTTTGGTTAGATCTATACCAAAAGAAACTACAAAAAGAAAAATCTCCATACATATCAATTTTATTTTTATTTTTATTTATTTTTTTGAGACAGAACCTATGATATTGCCCTGGTTAGAGTGCTGTGGCAGCACAGCTCATAGCAAACTCCAACTCCTGGGCTTCTTAAGCATTTCTCTCGCCTCCACTTCCCAAGTAGAGGACTACTGGTGCCTGACCCAACACCCAGCTATTTTGGGGATTGTAGTTGTCATTGTTTGGCAAGTCCAGGCTGGATTTGAACCCCTCCAGCTCTGGTATATGTGGCTGGTGCCTGAGCCACTTGAGCTACAAGGCACCACTGACATAAATTTTATATTCCTACTTTTAAAGTGGTATTCTACATCATCTCAGACTACCGAACACATTTGCACATGCCAGTGCGTTGCTTGTAAGATATTGATCAATTAACTGAAGCTGAATTTCATGCAGTTTCTTTTCTACCTGAAATATCTGAGCATTCTTTGGCCCTTGTATACACTGGATTTATTTCTGCAAGTACAATTTCAAGCCACCCTCACCTACTCCCTTTGTAACTCACAAGGGGACATCATGAGGTGACTGGCCCCAGAATACAGTGCGTGTCTTTGTGAGGAGTTAATATTTCCATATTCTGGATGAGATCCTGGAAGCCTTGCTAGGGTAACAATAAGAAATTATATTTATTTAACCATCTTAGGTTGCCTATGAAAAATCTGTTGGACAGTAAAATGCATAATTAGTCAATTTGGAAAATCTTAAAAATTCAAGAGTGTTATTCATTCATTATGTGTCCCAGTTTCAAGGTGCTTAGATATGAACCCTAACAAGTGCTTTTTCTCATCCTTGAGTGTACTCATCCACCTTCCTTCATACCAGTGATGCATATCAGTAAAAAGAATTATCTGCATGGAGAGTCGATATCCTTAAAAAGGTACCAGTGACATTCAGCATGTAAATAAGTGATGACACCTGAGTGTAATGTGTTTTCACTGGCATACAGTTTGGTTTTTCCTGTCTACTCTGGAAATTTAGATGTTCTGCTCAGCCAGTTCAGAATCACTTCCTTCTCTTCTGTCTTGCTGAATTAAAGTGTTTCCCTCTCTAAAATTCATATGTGAACGTCTAACCTCTAGTATCCCAGAATGTGATCTTTTTTTAGAAATTAGTTTATTGCAGATTTAGTTGGTGAAGATGGGGTCACACTGGGGTAGGCTGCGCCTCTAATCTAATACAACTGGTATCTTACACAAAAGAGAAATGTGTGCACAGACACATGCACAGAGAGGAAACATCATATGAAGAGGAAGACAGAGGTCAAGGTGATAGAACCAACCAAAGAACACCAAAGGTTGCCAGCTAACCACCAGAACCCAGGAGAGAAGCAAGGACCAGATTCTTTCCCATATTCCTCCAAAAGAATCAAGCCTGAGAACAACTTGATCTCAGATTTCTAGTTTTCAGAACTGTGAGGAAATACATTTCTATTGTTTCACCCAGTGCCCTCCAACCATTTTGGCACTGGGGACCTGTTTCATGGCAGACAATTTTTCCACATATGGATGTGGAAGGCACATTAGATTCTCATAAGAAGTGAGGAACCTAGAACTCTCGTGTGTGCAGTTTACAGTAGGGTTTGCATTCCTATGAGAACTTAGTCCCACTCCAACCTGACAGACAGTGGAGCTCAGGCAGTAATGCAAGCAATGGGAGCAACTGTGAATACCCATGAAGATTCCCTCACTTACCCACCGTTCACCTCCTGCTGTGCAGCCTGGTTCCTTACAGGCTATGAACTGGTATCAGTTGGAGAACACAGGTTTAACCCACCCAGTTTGTGGTACTATGGAACAGCAGCCCTTCCAAAGTAATAACATTGTTTCTTCACTAACTCAACTGCGAAAGGAAAGGGTTGGAAGACTGACACATTACTGCCCTGTCTAAAAACTGCTGTCCTTCATTCAAACAAGTTTAACTTTCTTGTCACTGGCATTTGATACACTTTATGAGCAAAGGTAAGTTAGACTCAATAGTATTCTAACATTTTCAAGTAAAACAATCTACCCTTTTCTAAAAATTTACCATTGATTAGGGTGTAGTTATTTAGCAAATTGGTTTGTGAAAAAGTTCACCTAATTTTCAGAAATGAGAAGAAGCTTTATCTATTATTTTAACATGCTGAGGTTTTCTAATAGTCCTTCAAGGGAAAAGTAGAATCAATTACTTAAATTGTTGAACTGTGTAATCACTACTGATATAACACAGGAAAATAACCCTCCCCCTTCAAACTTTTAATAAGCTTCATGTAAAGGGCATGGTTTTTTTTTTTCTTTTTGTCAGTACATTTTAAAATCTAATATAAATTCTATTTTACTATTTTTGTGTGTTTTTACAATTTGGAAGATTTATATTGGTGATTTAGAAATTATTTTTAACTGTAACACTAGTAATAATGATCAATCCTCTATTTCCTTAAATAGTACTTTTAACTTTCTGTTATAAACAGTGATAATCTCATGCATTTTCTCTTTTCCCCTTTACTCTGCTGTTGAGATCAGTTTACAGTAGTATTTTTTTCAGAGAATATACATTTTATATTCTCTACCCTAACCCTAACCCTACTTCTTTTTACTTTTGTTTTGTTATACTTCCAATACTCAATTCATCATTCTCAGCCAAAAAATGTGAGAAAATAACTACATTTGTACCACCTGTTCTCATTTATACTTTTTCTCCTCCCAAGTTTGATCAAGGTTAATAAAATTTTTATTCTCTGAAATCATCATTTCTGCATGACATTTAGTCTCATTCCTAAAGTTAGATAGATTCAGTCCTCACCACAAGTCTTTTGGTATAACTTTGACTATCATATTAGGGATGAGCTGAAGTTTTCCTCAAATTCTTCAATAACACTCTTCTGAACAGTATTTCCTGCATTCTCACATGTTCTCTATTTCTTCTTTTCCAAGAATTGTATTGAAAAGAAGTAATAAGAAAGACTATCTTTACCTCATTCCTGATTTTACTGGAAAAATTTGACTTTCTCACCATTAAGTATAATGTTAACTGTGAATTTTTTGTAGGAATTCTTTATCATATTGAGGAAGTTCCCCTGTACTTTAAGTTTACTAAGATATTATTGAGTAGTACCTTTAACAAATATGAAATGTCCGTCTTTATTTTTCTTTACTTTGTTTGGTTTAAAACCTATTGTATCTCCAAATACGATTGCAACACCTGCCTGTTTTCCATTTGCCTGGAATATAAATGACCATCCATTCATCTTGAGTCTAAATTTATCATTTAAGATAAGATGAGATTCTTCTTTGCAGTAGATATCTGGCCTGAGTTTTTCCAGGCAGCCAACTTATGCCTTTTTAGAGGACAATTTAGACCATTCATATTCATTGAAAGCAATGATAAATCTTCAGAAATTCTAGTGGACATATTTCATTCTTTTATTACTGTGGAAGTTGAATTTTGATAAAAAGTTGCTGGGTGAGTTTACTCTTATGTGGTGGAGGATTATGCTGGTCATTATGGAGGATAGGTCTGAGAATATCCTGGAGAGCTGGTTTAGTTATAGCAAATTTCTTTCACATGTGGATGTCATTAAAGCATTAATTTCTTCATCATAAATGAAATTCAGTTTAACTGGGTACAGGATCCTGGGTTGAAAGCGCTTTTGTTTTAGGAGATTAAAAGTCAAAGACCGGGGGAGGAGCCAATGGCAGTCTGTAGCCAGCTTTCTGCAGACGCTCCTGTCCAGAAGGAGAGTTAAAGGACAGAAATTTAGTGAGAAAGCCAACAGTCTGGAGCTGAGCCAAGAGACAAGGTCGAGGAATGCACATCAACCCTGCTGGAGTGACCTGCGACCCCAAGGATACAAATAAAAGGTACAGAGCACATCACCAAGTGGATGGGAGTCCCCTCCCCGAAAAGAACAGCTCACAGTATACTCCATAACTCCATACAAACAAGCAAGCAGAGTTCAGACGTCCTCCCACTCTACCCCACGGGAGAGATCATC